>JAAXYX010003478.1:0-14310 GCA_036851915.1 Ptenothrix huangshanensis | reverse complement strand
TCAATTGCATGATTGGCCCGGCTACCTTTAGAGGCAGGCTATCTTTAGAGGCAGGCTATAATTAGAAGTTTTACGGTAAGTGGAATATTTTTAGAATAGTTAACAAAATGAAAAACACCTTGTTTATAGTGACATTTGATTTTCATTCATTACGTGGTTATTTCAGTGGGGAAAGTCTAGGGTGACCAGAAATGCGAAATTAGAAATCAGGACACTTTGCTTGAGAGCAGTGTAAGTTTTAAAAAACCACAATTATATCCAGTGTAAAGCTTGGGAAACTCCAATTATATCTAGTGTAATTTTTTAAAAACTAATCAGTTTTAGTTCTTAGTTAATTAGTTTTTTAGTTTGTACACTCACATTGGCATGGAGATGTGTGGAGAATTGTAGCGAGTGTCCAAGCCAACGTGGTTGTGTAGGAACTGAAATTGTAAGATCGTAAGGAAGAGGGTATACCGCTATTATTATTGTAATTCACAAAATGCAACAATTTGTACCCATTTTAAAGCCCTGCTAGAAAATGTACTGATTTTTCATTAAGACAGCAGCACTTAGGCATCTAATGCTTGAAATATATCACTCCTGAAATAAAAAATGTCTCTTGGCATTCATCTACACTGCTACTATGCTATTAGGAGGGTACCTAATCAATTTAAAAATTTCACAAATCAAGAAGTTTTAAAAATAATTCAAAAACGTTTAAGCGTTACAATTATTGTAGGAATTTCTATTTAAGACTTATGTAATGTATTAAGGCTAAAACAGCTTAACAGGCGCAAAAATTTCCCTTTGAATTACATACGAATAATATTTTATTCTTCTTACAAAAATTTACATGCGCTTATTTTGCAGGACTTCTGTGCAGGATTCATTTTTTTATTTAGTACCTACGAATTACTATTTTCAATTCGGACTCGTTTACTGCAATGATTTTAATTGTCAGAATTATACTCGTTAAGTGTGTCAACAATTCTAAAATTTAGCTTATTAAACAGTTCTAAAATTGTGCGCATAGTTTGGCCCCGAAGAAAAAAATACTTAATATGCACCAGATTAGTGTAGAAATCTTTGCAAGCTACGAAAACCAGCCAACAATGACGCACATTTAAACCCCTAAAATGGTTTCAATCCTAGATTTTTGGCCCACAATCGATTGTTTTGTCGTATTAGATTTAAAATCTAATATTACCTACCCAAACTTATTTTTTACCCTTTTCCAAAATCAGGACGCAAAGTCCCATTAATCAGGACGCCAAAATTCGACCTTCAAATCAGGCCTGTCCTGCCTAAACCAGGACAGGCCTTTTGAGGCCAAAATAAGTATTTTTGTAATTTCTTGTCATTGAACGAAATTTTGAACGCGCAAAATGTTGTTTAGTCATTCTGCTTCGTTTGGCCTGCTGTATTCGAAAAAAATTCCGGAAGATCAGCCAAAATCAGTTGGCACGTTTTGCTCGTTAGGGTTACAAGGGTTTCTTCCCAATGCGATGTGAATCTCGAATCTAGTAAGTTTTCCAAAGAGTAAGCAGATTCTCAGATTAGTAGGTACTTAGTTGCTGTTGTTCGGCTCCTTGGATTTCGGAAACAAATAATAGCGATAAACCCATCAAAGTAAGAAATTGTAGGTAAGAATTAGTATGGTTATGTAACTTTTTAAAAAAAATTCTCCACAGGATAGAACTACATAACCATAGCAATTCTTACAATTGTAAACTTACACAGGCTTTACAATTTAATGGGTTTACCACTAATATAATTACGTAATTACATTTCGTGTCTCCCCACATTTCAGTAACCTACCTGTGATCTGAACTAACTGTTTAGTTTTTAAGTAGGTATTGTTTCTTAACAACTGTCTTTACTTGTCAATATTCTCACATATGTAATAGACTAACAATTCAATTTTAACCCGAAGAAAATGATTTTTCCATTCAACGGTGTTTGTGTTCATTTTACTTAAAATGTGCTTAAAGTCTTGCTGAGTAAAATTTGGAAATATACAGGTGATATTTAGAATAGGGATAGCAATTATCAAATGATAACTTAATCGGATATCATGGTGCAGTGATATCCCAGCATACAAGGAGTCTCACATTCATCTTTGGATTTTACGCGGAAACTTTATTATTATTATCTCATGGAGTGTACATACTTTTGAAATCTGGTAACTTTTTTGCAAGTGTTCCTCAGCTAAATGGAGATAGTAAATGTTTGTATTGGTAAATATAGGACAATGTTTTGATAAAAAACTGCCCAAGGCTGAATTTAGGAGCTGTTTTGTTCAAAATGTATTTTTGACTACAGTGAAACCTCGTTAAACCGGCCGGCTTTATACCGGTTTCTTTGCTAAACCGGTCCAATATTTTTGCCCGTTTGGCCATTTCATGCATGCTATATTGCGGCTGTAAACCGGTCTACTCGCTAAACCGGTCAAAATTTGTCGGCCCTTGAAGGACCGGTTTATCGAGGTTTTACTGTATTTTTTATTTTGAAAATTGAGACTTACATAAACGAAATATTCAAAACAACGATAAATTGTTATTACATGGGCCTCAAGCTTTTATTATACTGATAAATAATGAAAGTTGACTGTACTAAACTCTAAACAAGCAATTGACCTCTGAATCATATGTTATAAGCTTGATTTCTATTTTGTAAGAATGTTTTGATGTTTTGCACTATGGGTATTTTTTTCCTTTGCTGACTGAGAGAATAAAAGCCAAAATATCTGTATTACCCCAAATAGTAGGTAAACCAAACTGAAAATGAATTTTTGCTTGAATACAAAAAGTTAACAAGTGTGAATATCGTGTGTAGTTACGTGTCAAAAATATACCGAGAAAAACCTGGAAATATCATGGTTGAAGTTTCATCTGTAACCCCTGTTGACGAAAAATCATCAATGAGTCATAAGTCCATTTGACAAAATATTCTATCTGGTGATTTTTACGGTTGTTGCGATGAGAGCACTTTACAGGTAGCAACCTCTATCTTTGAGTTGTCGATTGTTAATTTCTTTGTCAAGAAGGCTCTTCGATTAAAATATTTGCATGGTGAAAAGGGTGAGTGGTGAATGACTATAAGTCTATAACTACAAAGACTCAACTACAGGTGCTGAACATATCTAAAACTATTGAATATGAATTAATGAATTCAAATTTTTTCGATCGGTGGCCTAATTTATAGCAACTTTAAAGAGCATGTAACACCACAATGACAATAGTATTATAAATATACTAACAAAATATTTCTACCTATAATTATCTATTATACATAAAAGCTGTTCTTTTCAATAGGTACGGTTAGCACCAGATTTGTGTGTTATTCGAAAAGCTAAATAATACTAAATTCTTCAAAAGCTGTAAAGGTTATCCTTCAACTGAACTTTTGCCTTAGATTCTCAATTCTCAATCTAACGGAAAAAAATCGAATTCCACTTCCAAAGTTCTAATAATAATAAAGTCACATTCGTATTCGTAATTCGCATACAAATATAATCTGACCTTATTTAGACAAGTGAGATTTTTCTGCACGACAAACTAAACAGAAAAACACATTCATGTAAATACTGAAATACGGTAAGGGTAATGTGATTCATAACTTCAAGGACGTTTTAATTGCTTAATCATCGTTGAAGGGATGCTACCACACCATATAAACTATTGATTGAATCATCAAATGCAATTTTATACAATATAACCAATTAGGTATAGGATTTCTGCATTTAAGAACTGGAACTGGTATTGCCTCTTCATTGTAATTACACCTTAATGTAATAATAATGCCTTACGCAATACAAATACACCTACTTTCTTTACATCAAAAGTAAAACCTGCTTTAGTATCGACAAGAAAGAAGAAAGCAGCAAGCTGCTATTGGCTCAACAGCGATTTAGGTAATTATATTAACCCATATGCACTTCATGGAATTAAAACAGAAATAATTGTATAATTACTGCTTATTATTTTGCGTTCGGGTGAAAAATTACCGACTGAGTTGCTTATATGCCCTCCTTCTTTACTCGCCGCAACACGTGCGACTTTGCAGAGTGCAGACTGCAGGTTATTGACAGACACGTGGCTGATGTGGCCCACATGTTTTTAATAAATCAAAATCAAAAATATATGAGATTTTTCTAAATCAAAGTATCTACCAGGAAATGGTACATATTTTTACCATGCTCAGCAGTACTCAGCATTGCATTATCTTGTACTATTAAGTCAAAGTCAATAGTCAAGTTCAAATCCAAAGCCTTAATATTATAATACGGGAAAAATACGTCGAAGATTTATATTCTCTTTGCAGAGACTTTGAATTCAGTGGGCGGCATTGTGAAACTGTGATTGACGCAGAACTGAGTAGGAATAAAAGTGGAAAAATAAATACCAAAAATAAAAAATTCTAATCTTTGAATGGGTTAACATTGTGCGGATATGATTGTGTTTAAGTCCCTGGTTGAAATAGGTATATTTAGTGTGACAGAATCGCAGAACCTTGAGCCTTAGAATGGTTTTCAAGTCATTAACAATTAAGAGGGTTTGATTATTAGAAATGTTTATACTCTATAGACTGTATCATTTAATTGTTAATTGGTGTAATCTTATTTTTCAAAACTACTGATTCGAAAAGCGTTCGAATTCCAGTTCCCGTTCCGTCACTTCTACTTACGGAGCCGTTGACATGGTGGAGCATGAGTCATCGGATTCAGAATCTAGTCCGGGTGCTGGTCCTGACCCTGGTTCTGGTTACCAAATTAAAAAAGGATTTCTTCCTGGTAGGAGTCATCAGAGCTTAAAAACAACAAGTACAACAAGTACCAGTGTGGAGCTGCATGATCCATATGATACATTTGATGCCCAGGAAAAACTTAGCTTTGATATCAAATTTTTAAGAAGATTTTGGACCATCCATGGACTACTTTTTGTTAAATTTGGATCCTTGTCTTCAGTTTTGTTTTTCACTGTTGTTTTAGTCACTTGTTTAGGTGAGTTCAAAGTCGTACTAGGTCATCATACTTTTATTCCATTTAGGTACTTGCATTAAAAAATCATTTTCTAATAGTGTATATTCTGTTAACATTCAAAGATGGCAATTATGGACTATAATGTCATAAAAATGATATACATACCATGGTATTCATGGTTGTTATTGCTTTTAAATACATTCTTACATTTTCATGTGATTTGTTTTGTACATTGATATTTTCAGAAGAGTATGTTGTGTATCAAGTTGGACTGGTTGCGAGCAAATTTTATAAAGTTTTGGGTGATAAAGATTTAGATGGGTTTTGGCAAGTTACCCTTTCATCACTCGGGATTATCGTCGCTATTTCTTTTGTAAGATTTACACAAATGCATTTCTTCCGAGTATACGTACATGTACTTTTGTTTTATGCTAGATTTTGAAGTTCATGTTGTAATATAATTATAGTAACTATGATTAGATTGTTGGGATAAAAATGACTACCCGCATTGTTGAACTTATTACACTCCAGTTTTTGTAAATGCAGGACTTGATTACAATTCTTGTAGGTGAAAAGTACAAAACAATACTTACTAAAACTTTTAACAGTTACATGGAGGCAGATTCTTTGCAAGTCTATACATAACTTTTACTTTACTGATACCAGTTATTATCAGCTGAATGTACTTGACAAGAAGATTGATAACCCGTAAGCCACTTATTTAAAACTATGTATAGGTGCCTAGTTTCATTTTCATTTATGATACGCTCGACTCTGTAATGACTTATTATGCGAACATTCATATTTGTACTTTTGGTTCCAGTGATCAGCGAATGACTCAAGATGTAGACAAACTAACCTCGACTTATTGCGAAATACTTCCTCGGATAATTATTTTTCCTGCTATTGTAGGCTACTACACCTACAAAGGCTTTATAAGGTTGGTAGAGCCCCGGATAATTATGAGCGATTTTTCAACTAATTTGCATTCCGAATGTTTGAGGGTGACTAGGACTACCCAATTATTTAATTTGTCTTACGTCCGTATTGACTTGCTTGTGTTTTTAGTACAGGATGGCAAGGTCCTGTAGGTTGTTTCGTATTTTTCTTTATTGGAACCGTTTTCAATAAACTCATTATGGGGCCTATCGTGGCTTTGGTTGCTGAACAGGAAAAATGTGAGGGCGACTACAGGTAAGCAATTAATTGCTGCTGTCAACTGTCCAGATTTCAATTGAGGCATCAAGAGAGTAATGATTTGATTTTTATTATTCTGTACAGGTTTATTCATATGCAAATCAGAGTAAACTCTGAAGCCATAGCATTCCATGATGCCTCATCAGTAGTGAGCGAAAAGGCAGACTCAGATTTGCTTAAATTGGCCAAAGCCCAGCATAGACTTTATTTCCGCCAGTTCTTCCTAAATATTTCAATGAATCTGTTTGATTACTTAGGAAGTATTGTCAGCTATCTCATAATTGCATTCCCAATTTTTTCTGGCCAGTATGATCATTTTTCGCCTTCAGATATTTCGTCGTTCATTAGCAAGGTAATTATTACAGATTTCAACTTCGAAGCTTACTAAAAAAAAAAGTAGTAGGTTGATCTAGGTTATTCTGTGAAAGATGAAGAGAATTGTCTAACTTATCGTGCTTTTAATATTTATTTCAGAATGCGTTTATTTCAATGTATCTAATATACCAGTTTAGTCAGCTAGTCGATATTTCTATCAAAGTAACTGACGTTGCCGGTGTCACTCATCGTATTGCTCAACTTTTGGAAAGGATTCAGTACCTCCGACAGTATTGGCAGAATCAGTTTTTACCTGAGGATCCCTCAGAAGCTTTTAATCACTGTAGCGAGTATGAGGAGCTAGTCACTCAACGTAATAGTCACGATGATAGTCCAGATTCAAATTCTGCAGAATTCGAGAAACAAACAATACCAGCATGGGTGCTGGAAAGTGTCACTTTCACTGCACCATTTCGCCAGAAAGTTCTGGTTAAAGGTGAAGAAATCCAAGAAATAATTTAAATATAATTATGTCGAAATGATTTTTGAAACTTTTCAGATCGTATACAATAACTTTGTTTCAAAAATGCTTTAGATCTGTCAATGACAATTTCTGCGGGAGAATCCGTCCTCATTGTTGGTGGAAGTTCGGCAGGAAAATCTAGTCTTTTAAGGATTCTTCAGGGTCTTTGGCCATATTGCAATGGTAAATTAAGACGTCTCCATCCTCCAGGGTCTCAAGGAGTCTTTTGCGTGCCTCAAAAACCTTTTTTAACTTCTGGAACTTTGCGAGAACAATTAGCCTTTCCTTGCAAGCCTAAAGAAGAAAGTTTAGCTTTGTTGGAAGACGATCAAATTATTCTGAGATATTTGAAAATGTTAAAGTTGAAGCCTCTCCTTGAACGTATTGGTGGTCTTGATGTTCCGGTGTCATGGAGTCTGTAAGTAATTTACCTCCTTTGTTTGGAAAGATTTATGATCTCAACCATTAGCTCAGTAGCATTTGACATTTACATAGATACTAATAACTCTTAATGAATAATCAAACAATCTACAGCTACGAAAGTTTATCTCCTGGAGAGATGCAGCGAATCTATTTCATTCGAGTATTTCTTCACCGTCCCGTAATTGTACTCCTTGATGAGGCGACAAGTGCCTTACCTCTACAAATGGAGGAGCTAATCTACAAAGAATGCACTCGCCTTGGGATAACTAGGATTAGCGTTGGTCATAGAGAATCTTTGAAGAAATACCACGATGTTCTTTTAACTCTGAACCTGTCAGGAGGTTGGAAATTAGAGAAAATCGACAAAGAAAATCTTCCAATATAGAAATTAACTGAAAGGAAACGCTCAAGTAATAGATTAGTGGATAATATTTAGCTATACAATTTTATTCGTACCAAAATGTGAACGATGAATTATAAAATCAGTCATGTAACTATTTTAGGAATTGATGTTTGTTTGACAATAAAATATTCACCTGGTTTTAATCACCGATAATAATAATTCTTACAAAAGATTATCATCATACATAATAAATAGATATAACTTACGATCACGGTGTAATTATGCCATACTCTTATTTTTCAACTTGTTCACAAAATCGATGACAAATGGTAAGAAATTCGAGCGAAATCTAGTAATAAATTAACATTTCCAGCCAAAGGTCAAGTAGCCAAGTACTTTGACTGACAATTTTTGTAGCTTACCGACTAAGGTACCTTGTTAACATAAGTGCAGTGCATAACAATGAAATAAAAATCCTTTCGTATATTTTGCATGCAGAAAGAACTTTTATAGGTATTCCCAGTATCACAACATAAACAAAATTAAGCCTGACAAAGCAGCTGAATAAAGTACGAAATAACTGAATGAAAAAATGGTATCAGAATAATTATTAACTTGTGTGTAGGTGTACTAAAGACTGAAATAAACCTCACCTCATACCCATCCTGTTACACGACAACTGAAAAACTTACATGGATTAATGAAAGGTAGAGGTGCATACATTTTCCAAAACGACAAAACGCGATTCTTTCCCACCTTCAGCATAATTAGTTACCACGCTAGAAGTTGGTGAATAATATTTGAATTTCCAATTATCATATAATTACTGCCCGCGATGACTTACGGTAAACATGAATATTAGAATCTTACATTCCGTGCTAAAACAGATGACAGAACAGACCAAGAGCTCGTTGTGACACTGTAGCACACTGTTACAATACAATAAGAAAAATACGGACGCAAGTTTCTTAAAGATGTAATCATCATAAGTAAATTTTTCGTTCCAATTTTGAGGAAGTCATATTATTTTAAAAACTATTTCTAGGTAGATATCGGTAAACAGATACTACATGAAGAATAATAACTTATAATACAAGTACAGTATAGGACACATAGTTTATATTAGTTATTTCATGGGACTGATAGGACTAACTTGGATTTCTTCCTTATTCGTAGTTGAATTGACATTACCAAAGTAGTTTTTCTAGTTAAAAATGTTATCGCCATTAAAAGTTCAGGTCACTGAAATTCAGACGGCAAAATAAAAAAAATCATGTACGCCTATTCCTATTCACTGTTTTGGAAAGGTTTGGTTTGAAAAGACTAATTGATCTCTTTGCCTAATTTTGCCATTAAAACAATTATGTTTTCTATCATCATCATAATTTACTTGAACTTGTGTGGATTGTGTTGTACATGCATGACAATAATTTTAGTTATTTTAGTAATAACATTTTTACACAACAACTTGTAGATTGTAATGTACACCACTATTTGAGAAATTGATTGATTAATTTCTTAATTTGGCTTTTAAGCTAGCATATTTTCATTTGGATTTTAATTATCATGACGATACTATCATCACGTTAGGGAATAGTCTAATTGTACATGAAGCTGTCGTACCCCGATGGCAGTGAAGATGTTGTGAGTCTGCGACACAATGTAACGAGGATCAGCATTCTTAGCAACTTCTAATTTTAAAGCACCAACATATACATCTGAGCAAAGTGTCCAAAAATGTGGCTCCTGGACGCTGAAAACTCCTTCTAACTGCATTACTTTTTGATAGCATCCACTGAGAACACCATCCAGTTCGCGTGGTTGTCTTTGCATCAGCACCAACACCGACCCTACAAACAGTAACATCAAAAATTAGTAAGAATAAGAGTCAAAACTCCATGAAATCATAAATTCAAAAGCATAGAAACATTTGAACATATAAGTGAAAAAGGGAGAAATTCGACCCTAACTGCAACAAAAGTTTTCTAACAAAAAACATTCCACATTCACTAGTCACAAAATAAGCAGGAGATATTGTAACCAGGTGCAAAAAATTGTGCACCGTATAATGGCTATTTCTGGCTAAACTTTCACTCGGATATAGAAGCACCGATGACCAATTGTAAAAAAAGGCTTGACAAAATAATAAAAAATCACCTTTGATGAGAGATAAAACACTGAGGGAGATGAGAACAGCAATGAAAATAGAACAAATAGGATCAGCAATCATCCACCCAAAGGCCCACATGAGAATAGCAGATATAATAACACCAACAGAGCCGAGAGTATCTGCTAAAATGTGCAGGAAGACACCCTCCATGATCTGAGAATTTTTTCCTTGCAACGCATTGTTGTTTTCATTGTGGTGATGGTCGTGACCGTACTGATCATGGGAATTATGCGAATGATTTCCCTGCAACGTCAAAACAAATTCCGTTAATTACACCAAAATCAAATGATAAATCTTGCAATCTCATTTGAATAAGAATGTCAGAATTCCTACATTCAATAAAGACAATGGACAACACTAGCGAAATAACTTACATGATCATGAGAGTGGTTGTGACTATGACCATGACCTCCGTGAGAATGTCCATGACCGCCTCCCCCATGTGAATGACCATGTCCGTGTTGGAATGCATAAATACCGACAAGGTTCACCAGGAACCCCAAAACAGAAACGACGAATAAACGTTCGTGTTTGACTTCAGGAGGCTCCATTAATCTCTCAACAGCCTCCGAAAATATGAAGAATGCAATAAACAGAAGGAACAGCCCGTTGACGAAGCCGGCCAACACTTCCGCTCGTACATAGCCATACGAAAACTTGTCGTTAGCTTTCCATTTGGTTATAATCTAGAAATTAAAAATGTCAGTGCTTGTAATTAAAGATCAATCAAAAACTAATAATCAATTATCAATTTTCTCTTTCTTAAAGCATCTATTAATTATACCAACACCCAATCCAAAATCTAATTCACCTTCAGGCCTTCATTCCACATTCCTTGTTCAACGATTGACATTTGCGTACTACACACCATATCACGCAAGTTGTTGTTACAAAATATGCAATTAATTGTTTAATTAAATTGTTTATGCCTTACCGATGCTACTAGGCCAGCCAGAAGTCCCGTGCAGTCGAAAAACATGTGAAAAGAATCTGAGATCAGTCCTAAACTGTTGGTCCATAATCCATAAGACAATTCGACGAATGCGAACGATAGATTTAGCAAAAGGAACAAGAATAAATTCCTGGAATTCTTATCCGATAAAATGAGTCTTAACCACGACGAAATTTTGTCATGAATTCTATTTGATGGTATCGATCTGCCAGCATCCTTGGTGTGTAGAGGAAGCATAATAATACAAATCCTTTAGGAATAATAACAAACCAAAATTTAATCTTAATTACTGATTAACTACAGTTGATGGTTAACCGCAACCAGTAACCGTTGACTAAAACTATTGACTGATGTTCAATTTTGAATAGGCAAACTTAAAATTACAATTTTCACTCTTCGTTCTTATCTTTGCCCTTACACTTGCACTGCTACTACTACTACTGAATTACAAATCCGACTTGTGATTAATGATCAAGATCAAATGCGACTTGGTGGAGCTTTAGCTGATGCTCGTTTTTCTTCAAACACTGAAGCTGATTATTTAAAAACAGATTTAGAAGCAGCTGCTGCTTTCACACTAAACGAACACCCGGCATCGTTACACTGGCTGGTTGGATGCTGGTAGAAATTAAACTCTTCTAACTCCCACTCTCGTGCACTGGATCTTGCTGGATGTGCTGGAAATTGCAAGTCTGGAAGTGGAACTGTATCCAGTTGAATTTCCTTGCAGTTTTGCACTGCGAAACCGTAACTTAATAAGACACGGCCTGGCTATCGCTTTAATGGTAATAGGAATACACGTCAGAAGGAATGTTGAAGATATTAAACCATCACTTTAATTCCAATAAATAAATACAAATGGTGGTTACACATTTACTGCAGATGGCCTATTCCATTCTCCATTGTTGCGATAATGAATTTGGTAATTTGGAATTGGTTTTAAATGAGGAATTAAAAGCGGAAGGGAAGACCGACTGACAGCTGCAGGTTCCTTGAACGTGTTTCAACTCATTCAGCAGTCATTCAGTCATCAGTATATACCCAACATACAATTCCTACTACCTACACCTGTACACGTACAGTGCACTTCTCCCAAACAGAATTTTGTATCCTCAATACTGTGAGTACAAAAAACACAAGATCATCAACACAAGGATCAAGATACGGTTGTGGTTCACGAAGCCTATAGTCTATAGTACTTACATTCATATTGGCATCCTTTACTACCACACTTTTCCTACATACCGTAAAACTTCTAATATGAGCCTACCGATAAACATGGCTTACTTAAAAATGACTGGGCAATCATGTAATTAAGTAAATTAACGGGGAAGGTTCACTATCTCACACACGACTGTATTAACCTAACTATCCCGTGCACAAGTGCATTAACCTAACCTAACCTTGCATAGTAGAATCGCACGAAGGCTGGGTTGCAATTTGCAATATTGTGAGGGAGTGTGTGTGTGTGAGATAGTGAACCTTAGCCAAAATTAACCAGTCTCTTATGATGGTCGGCCCTTGTCCAGAATGGCATGCCACTATAAACTTAGACTTACTAAAACAGTCATACCATCTGACCAATGGGAGTCAAAAACAATTACACCTTGCAATTTCAAAATTTTACAGTGCCAGAAGTATTTTAGGATCATGCGTCTGTTGGGTCAAATACTGACCTTTGTTTGATCCCAATTATCTCGATTCCATAGGTTCCCATCGATTATTTAGGTGCCATGGACAAAGATGATCAGCTTGCAAACAAAAATAATTGCACCTGGTAGTTAATAGTTATTGATATTTTCCCATTAGACTGCATGCCATGTCCTTTATTATAATTTTTTCCGTACTTTACATTGAGCAATAAAGATCCAAGTAAATTGGAAGCATTTTGTTGCGCATACTTTTTTTAATTTAGCAAAGATAGTTGGTCTCTAAAGATGGCCGGTTTCTCCGGATGACCGGAGTGCAAATGTTAACAATGATTGTGGAGACATTTATTAGAAGTTTTACGGTATTTACTTGTACGCGATTCTAGGTTACCATTTACATCTACCAGAGCACCACAACCAGAATCAGTCCAGTGAAGCCCAGCAAGAGTTACCAAATCCCAGTATTTCACGTATGCGTATTCATTTTGAGCATTCTCCCATCGCACCAAGCAAAAACGCCAAATTCCGCTCATTTGTTGTTGAAGGTTTAATTAAAACGACGAACAAGGGCATAAATACGATTGACGATTCCGTTTGTAAATAATTACTATTCTCGAGCTGCTCTGCATGGAGTGCAGAGTGTGGAGTTGGGATTACTTTTCTCGTAATTAATTGTTTCCAATAAACAAAAGAAAAACAGTTGGCTTTGGTTTTGCGTTTGATTTAACGTGGGATGCTAAATTTCGCTCGGTTACGTGTAAATTGTGAAAGAGGAGGAGGCAAATGCAAACTTTGTAGTTTTTGAACCTTCGCGTTATGAATGCCATCATGGCTGGTAGGTGTGGTTTACCTTTATTTTGACTCATTCTTTTTTCTACATATGTCTTCGTCTTGTCTTCTCTCCATATTCCATATCATCTCCATCCCGTCTTCTCCTCTCTCATTCCTGGCTGTCATCATTAAGATAGCTACTATCTAGATTATTTTATCATTTTATTTCGAATAAATTTCGGGTAACGATAACGAGTCATTGGTAGTCATCGTTCTCGCCTTCGTCATTTTGATCCATACAGAAAGACTAGGCTAGGATGTGGAAGTGTGAAAACAAAATACTACACAACAGTATCCTTTTAAACTGAGAGTTTCACATGGATTTGTAAACAAACAGTGTTTACTTTTTGCGTTGTTATATGTAATATTATAAAGGTAGGGAGGTATTAAATATATGGTGGAATTGGAATTGGAATAGAGATCTAGCATTATGATTCTATTCAACATTACAGCGATTATGACGAAAGCATTGTAATGAATTCTAGTTGCTAGTGGGTTGTATGTTGTATGTAGGTTGCATTAGAATTGCAACTGACAGAATTGACTTAGTATTATTATAATTGTTGCAATTAGTGCGATTGCATAATTACATCCGTCTCTGGCAAAGAATTTTGATTCAGCCTGTGGTTGGAGATAATAAATATTGAATATTACATGTGAGGTAGAAGTAATTATTTGGGATCAATTTTTGTGATAGTATTATTTAAAATTTAGAAGTGTTTTATTAACCAAGTTCAAGTAATGATCAGTAATAGTTGATGCTTTCATTGTATTGGAATATTGATTGTTGATTAAAACGAATTACATAACAAGGTTCATTCATCATTGTTTCAGTTATGAATAATACAGATAGGGTAGAATGAGGTAATTGTGATAATCGCCTAATTGTGATCATTTGAAATTAAGGTATGAAAGCACGTGAATATAATTTCACCTCAGCCGTT
>JAAXYX010003477.1:0-14312 GCA_036851915.1 Ptenothrix huangshanensis | reverse complement strand
GTTTTCTCAAATGACCCTACCTCTGTGCACTCCCAATCTTATCCCGAATTCTCTGTGATAGACTATGTAGCCTGACGCGCCCATAAGCAGACCCCAACTAACTACGCAAAGCTATAGAATTGAGAAGTAGTTGCAGTATTCTTAAGCAAAACAAAAGGGTTTTTGAACTTACAGACACGTCGTTGCCGACTCCATCACCTTATTCCCAGTGTTTTTTTAGTCTCCCGGTCCCGTGATGAAGTACTCAGTACGGTCGCCAGTGCAATAGAAATAGCGCCCGGGCCCTTGCTTCACAACCCCGTTCCGCGGGAGTTCCCTCGGAACCCGAATGCCCTTCCTATCCTTGCCACGTCGTAGATCTAAGGTGCTTGTTAAGTCCAATGGATGTTCCCGTGTATTCAGACTCGGACGTGACGAATGATGAACAATAAAGTTGATACAGGTTCTTTGGCTACACTCACAGTCTCTCGATAGTTAATGCTCACTTTAATTACACTCTTATGAAGTACTTGCGTACACTTTGAACGGATACAGAATGTTATTATTAATTAGAAACAGATTTCGGAAATCAACTTAATACAAAATCTCCAGAACGGAACTACATAAATGATATCAGAACGTCTCACGGGATGGATAGCATCACCGCTGACAAAACTAACTATTAACTAATAACTAATTGATAATCCAATCTCGACTGGTTGAAAGAAATCGAGAATTGATAAAGGGAGGATACAGGGAATTTCTGGTCGAAGCTAGAATGAGCCGCGACCTCGTATCGATCGACTGAACAGATCCGAGATTAAAATGCAACTGAAGAGACTCGCATTCAAACTCGACGATTGCCGATTTGAAGCGTCGGTCTCAAAAATAACTCGTGACGTATTAGCCACTCAACTGCCTTGGTCTCTGAAGGCGCCAAGCCTCCCTCTCTCTCTCCCTTTATCCCTTCTCTAGGCTACCTCCTCAAAGGGCTGGGTTTCTCTACAACTTTATGAAACAAAATAAACTTAACAAAGTACCAATCATAAAATTAATGATTATGCAAAAAACAAATTACTTTCATCATGTTTCATGTATTAGTCTATTAAACGGATATTAATTTAATTTACCTCCAATCTAAACATGATTTATGATATGATGAAGGTTGGCTACATTTATGTATGGTAGTTGAATTTACATTTTTTCTTTGATTTTATTCTCAATGTACTCCCATAATTGCATACGTTCTTGGGTAGGAAATTCCCGTACTCTCGGCTTGTCGTTTATTTCAATAACTTGAAATCCTTTGCTCATAGGATCCACCAGAGGAAACTTGAGGCCACGGAATTCAGTGTCTTCTCTGCAATTAAAGTAATTAGTAAAGTAAATCAGTAAAAAATTCGAACCAGTTAAACCAACTCGAAGTATTTACAGAAAAAATCGGTAAAGTGTTTACGGAGAAAATTAGAAAATCACTAAAATGTTTCCCTTTTTTCGTGTTTGTAATCTTACAATATTTCGGATCAGATTTACCGATATTTTTGTAAATGATACTGTAAATCATGCAGTATTAATCGATTTCTCTGCTGAAAAATGTTATTTACCGTGAAATTTTTAAATTAATATTGTATGCTGTATTTTATCGGCACAAAAACTTCCCACATTTTTTAATGTTTTTGCGACGTTGCCACATAATCCGTAAACTTTTACAAAAAGCGCCTTTACCGATTTTTGTTGCAAACTTTCTAAGCGTGTAGTGTTATTAATGTATAAGCAATTATTCACAAATTCAAAGTTGTCTTTGTCTTAAACCTACACACTCTCAGCGGAAGCAAAGGACACCCAAGTCTTCACAAGATCCTTGGAAAACGGGTAGTGTTCACTCTCTTTTGGAACTCTGAAAATGCCCAAACCTTCGTGGAACAACATTGCCAAATCGTCACCATGGCTTACACCGTACTTAACTGGAGGTTCTCCAAGAAAAAAGGAATTAAACCAGTTCCTAAACTTTCCCCAGGAATACTCAACTATCATTGGAAAGTTTCCTTTGACGAGCACTAGAACGTCGAATAGTGAAGGTCCTGGTTGAGTGTAGTAGTAGAACTGAACTGGAGAATGACGAGCTTGAGCCACCGCTGCCTTCTGCATCCCGTAGGCAAACCAACGATCAGTAAGCAAATCAATGACTGACGAGAATTGTTCTAGAAGGTCAACATCTTCCCACCTCCTTCCGAAATAAGAGTGAATTATTTTGTCACTGAATTCCTTTTCGTCTTCAGTTAGGAAAAGTGAAGACGACGCAAAGTCATTCCAGTTTCTTTTTAATTTATCCCTGTAGCCCCACTGGTTGTTTAGAATGGCAAAATTAAAGTAGGATCAGAATCAAACAGGATTTGAGAGTTTACATAAAACCTGCTATTGATTTCGAAGAGCATTCTTTATTCATTACCTGCAGAGTATATAAGACCTTCGTCCTTATTGAATCCCAGGAGCCAGGGTACTTTGGAGAAATTTCCTGAATTTATTAGATTTATTGGCTTAGCAGGTAGAAACGTTTCCTCGTCATCCAGTGACTCTACGACCGGGACAAAAAGCTTATCCTTCGTAAATCCAAGCTCCTGTTTCGATTAAAAGTAATTGCGCATTATTTTAGCTAGGACTAGACAAGTTAATTGTTACAACCCTTTTAATAAGAGTAAAAGTAAATCAAGATGTTATTTATTTATTACCCACCCTTGCTTCTTGATGAACTTCTAGGAGAGTACTCAGGTCAACATTTCGTAAACAATTCAACATCTCAGCTGAAGACGTATAAGGGCAATTTAACTTTCCAGCGAAGTGCTTTGCTTGTGCTACGGGGTCATCGTTTACAGCCCACATATTGATGGCAGAACCACTTTCAGAGATTGCTCGGTGTATTAGACCTGTTCATTAGATTAAAAATTATGTCCATATTTAATTTTAGAAGTGTAACTATTCACAAAAACACGGAAAAGCCCAATTAAAAATATCAAAATTATAGTTAAGTACAAGTACGTGCATTAAATATTGTGACTGACAATAGGAACAACAATGCGAAATCAAACCTCGTGATAAAGGAGAGAGTAAATGGTGATGTACGCATCCTGAACTAGGAGTTTTAGAAAACATGGAAATCAACGTTTGAATAAAAATGTATTGAAACAACAAGTAACGAAAAGTTCAAACATAGATTTAATTGTTATAAACATGAAGAACCTTTTTGTACAGAGTGTACAGTGATGGAGTAAAAAATTCTTACCCTGCAGATTCGCCGAAAATTGTAACTTGTTCCGGGTTCCCGCCAAAACTGGCAATGTTGTCGTAGACCCACCGGAGAGCCATAGATTGGTCCTTGAGGCCCATGTTCCCACGAACGACGGAGTCACCTGTACTTAAGAATCCTGCAATAATTAATTAAACCGAGATAAACCAAATAAAAATAACAACATCACTTGTTGGTTAAATAGTTTGCAACTTAGTTAGTTTCAAAATGTTTAGTCTTCTGGATAAAATGGGTAATTAAATAATCACATATTCATGAACGCAGTTTACCAAGAGCGCCTACTCTGTAATTAATAGTGACAATAATGACATCTTCATCCATGAAATAGTTTGGTCTGTACTGGTCCGAACTTCCACCCATAAAAGAACCTCCGTGGATCCACAACATCACTGGAAGAAGCCTATTTGGGTCGGAAATCTTTGGGTTTTTTTAAAAATTGTAAACATCATCTTAATTCATTGAAAATCCGTATTATTTGTAATGAAAAGATAATGTATAGTAGTGCAGGACTTAATTGCATACATTTTAATAATTGCTGTACGCTGCAATTACCTAATACAAAAAACTATCCAATGATCATACCTTTGGTGCGTGAATGTTTAAGAATAAGCAGTCCTGAAAATAATGCATGCAGAAAAATTAAATACCATTTTAATTACATATTGCACACATTCTTAAATTCAAAAGAAGAATATCGATCTGGAGCTTACATGCAGGTAATTTAACTGTGGGTAATTCCATTCTTTTTTTGGAAAAAGTAATAGCCTGATTAAAAATTTACTAACCTCTTGACCTAAAATTTTCCCAGAGGTCAAATATAACTGGGCACAAACAGCTCCGTAAGTACTTGCGTCTCGAATGCCTTCCCATTTCGTGTCCAGAGGCTGCGGAGACTGAGTAAATGGAAAAACAAAACAGTTTCCGCAGATCTTAATTTATCAATTACTTCAAAAATCGGTTTATTTATTCCTCACTGCGAAACGAAGAGATCCATGTGGGGGTTTGGCATAAGGAATCCCCAGCCACTCGTAGAATTCCCGCCCGTCTCTCGAAACGGAAATTATTCCACGAACTTTTCCAAACTTGGTTTCAATCGTTTTCCCTTCTTTCCCCCCAAGATGACTGTCTCTGTTACTCAAGTAATAGGCTAGAAGAAGAGCTAGGACCCAGCCGATTATATTCTTTTTCGTCCTGCTTTGCATATTTTTTTCGCTTCAGTTTATTAGTAGCTCTATCATTCTTTGGTAATAGTGATTGACTGGCACAGTCCTTCAGAGAAAATTATGTTGGTAAATTAATATGAAGGTCAAACAGTTCAAATAAACCACAGCATAAATAAATGCTTACGGGTAATAATAATTAGCGAACTGAAACGTATTTAACGGTATCCTATAATATGTAGCCAACATTCAAAGATGAATACATTTACAGCGAGTAGTTCCCCTAACTTATATGAAATGTAAACAAGAGAGATAAAGGAAAGAGTAGTGAGCTTATCAATATGGACTGTTTTGGTGTTAGTGAAGGGTACGTGCATGACAACGATTTCACTGGTGCCTTAAGGGGGACAGGTTGAAGTAATATTTGTGTCAATAACTACCATATCATTAAAGATATGGTAGTTAATACCTATTGCTGTTTTGCCTCTGAAAAAAACTTTTTATCAAGCATTACCACCAAAATGTTTTAACTTCAAATGATTATAAACGCGATTAATGATATTAATTGCATGCAGTTGTTGTGTGCTTGTTTTCATATGTACGTCATGGTGATGATACCAATGGCCAGACCATAGATTCCGCATGCGCGGTAAATTTTTTCGGCGTTCTTTGTTTTTTTCAAAAAATGTGAATATGTAGTTTGCTCTAAAATGATATTGAAATCATGTGCAAAATGTTGAGCTTAGTTTACATTTCGAGTTTGAGATGAAACGAACATGTGCACGTATGTGCCTGTGTGCATATGTATACATAATGTACTTGTACGCCATAAGCGCATAAATACGCAACAGCAATAAATATTTTTGAACTTCAAATCCAAATTCCGACCGGTAACTCTCAACCGATTTCAACGAATGAGGTGTCAACCGAACCGTATTGACGAGTAGCACCTAATTCGGCACAAGTCCGCGTTCGCCGTTTCAGGATACGTTTCGTATTTTTGAAAAACCTCGTTTTTTGCCTGTTTTTGAGTTTTTTGATAAAAAGTGACCTACATATCATTTGGGGCTTCCAGGAGGTTGATATGCGTAATCTGCTTGCCAAGACGCGTCGAATAGTGTATCGCGTTATGCACTTTTCGAAAATTTTGTGGAATCAGATAAATTATAGGAATAGGTAGTAATTATTTTTGGAAATTTTTTTTCTACAGTTCATAAATGGATAAACCGGGAAAAAGTAGGTTCCAAAATGCTAAAATAATGCTTTTTTGGCTCGAAAATCCAAAATCCTAAAGTAATGCTTTGAAAGGGTTCAAAATACTTTTAATGCTGTTAGTAATTCTTCCAAAAATAAATTTCGCTCCGGCTGCTCGCGACCACCGGATGTTTTGAAATGCTTTTAGCGCTTTTTGGTCGCCTTGAAAAAATTCACCTTATAGCAATAGTTACATATAGTATGGTTCATTGAAGTATGGGCGAATTTTTGAAAAGTTTCCATGACAGTTTCATTTAAATAACCTTTTGCAATGTTCAAAAATAAATCGTACTGGAAGAAATAAACAGTAGTACATAATAGTAATACTGTCAGTGAAAGATGCTTTGTAATACACGAGATTGTAATTTGTGTATAGCTCCATAGAAACCTTGGATTGTGTGCTTGAAACTTGTTTTGATAATAAGCTACTGAAGTGGAAATTGATTACATAATATTATAATAATTACTGCTAGCTAATGGTTGGACAGTTCGGCCACGTTAAATATTTTGATGGGTATACAGGCTAAAGTTTTTAATCAACTTATTGAAGCTACGTATTATGATGGAATTGTTTAAATGTTTTTTTTACATTCCATTATACTCAGTTTTTCATGCTGATTCCAATTACGTCATTGGTTTTTGTCGCTCACTTACAGGAGCCGAGATATTCAAGGTCAACTTTTACGATTTGCCTGTTTTTTAATTGCATGTACATACGTAAGAATTTCAATTCACGAAACAAGTATGTATAGTAATGTGCCTCAAGTTGCTGGAACATCTGAAAGCACTGTGTAATGCAAATATGAAATCTTTTTAACCCTCTCTCGTTTGAATCGGTTTGTGAAATAGAAATGTAATTACTTTTATTGCTTTAAAAGCGAATGTTAAAGATTCATTGTCACAAATAATTATTACTATGGAGTTGAATAAAATTGAAATTCACTGCTCAAAGGAATCCCAAAGTTGCATACGATCTTGAACTGGAGACTTGATGATTCTGGGCTCGTCATTTAGTTCAATCACATCCACTTCACCGTTGGGATGGACGCGGGGAAATTTGATACCACGAAACTCAGCTTCATCCCTGCAATTCAATGAATGAAAACAATTATTTGATTATGAATTGGGAATTTAGATGGATTTCAAAGTTATGGTAATTTTAACCTGTTGAGCACTGGACGTATTAGCAAATGGTTCTTTGTGATCACATTAATATTTTTAATTCGTGACCTTTTATTATCTTTTTAAATAATCCGAGTTACTTACACATTCGGATGAGATGCAAAAGAAACCCAAGATTTAACGAAATCCTTGGAAAAACCGTAGTTTGGATCGTCCTTTGATACTGTGAAAATGCCTACAGCTTCGTAGAACAACATGGCCAAGTCGTCCCCATGTGACACGCCGTAACTACCATTGGGCTTCCCTTTAGACTTGACCATACTGTCGAAGATGGTGGGCCCTGTTTTGTTGTAATAATAGAAGTGCACAGGAGCATGTTTCGCTTGGACAACTGCAGCTTTGTGGATGCCATAACTGTACCAGCGGTCAGTAAGCAAGTTTGTGAGAGATTTGAACTGTTTCACCAAATCCAGTTTTTCCACATTTCCGAAATAGAACTCGCGTATTTTGTTGCTATACTTTTTTTCTGATTCGGTGAGGAAAATAACGGAGTCGGCGATGACGTCCCAATTGTTCTCAAGCTGCTTCCGATACTCCGTGCTTACCAGAACAGCTACAGGATATAAAGTGTGAAAATTAGAGTAAGCCGTTCGCTATAAATGCATGGGAAGATGTATCTTGTTTTATACGGAGATATTTTGTGTTTTAAAAATTATTATCTCTGATCATGTATTTGTAGTGGTAATTGATAGTGTCCTCATGCAGAAACTAAAACGTGATATGTAATTACGCTACCTGGTGCGTATACTAGTCCCTCGTCCGCATTAAAACCAGTCAACCAAGGAATTTTTGCCATTTTTCCAGAATTGATGATGTTAATAGGCGTGTCATTCAAAAATGTCTCGTCATCCAGAACTTTCTCTACGACGGGTCCAAACAGAGTGGACTTCGTGCGTGGGAGCGTCTTTGAAAGAATTTTAATGAATGAAAATGTAAGACACAAAGTTAAAGTAACAAAAAGAATTGATTATGTAATTAAATGCTAAGTGGTACCATGGCTTGTCTATGATATTCCAGGATTTGTTTTAAATCTAATTTCCTCAGGCATTCCACCATTTTGCCGGAAGATTCTGTTGAGCAGTTAAATGCTTTTCCAAACTCCTTCGCTTGCGCCACAGGATCGTCATTCACAGTCCACACATTCAGAGCAGATCCACTACCAGAAATTGCTCGATGCATTAGACCTTAAATTAGAATGGGAAGTAATTATTAAATTTTAAAAATGAATCAGTTACAAACAGCTTCAGGAAGAAAGATTTTGAGTCGTTAGGAATTGATTAGGAAGGATTAAATTACAGCCACAATCATTCAAAAATAAACATATTTTGAGTTGAATTTGAAACAAGAAATGCATAACTATACAAACCTTGTGACATAGGGGACATCATTTGGAAGTGGACTCCTTTTGCCCTAAAAATAACAAAAGCCAACAATTCCCTCATACTGCACACTTCCTGTTTTTCACGGTCTTGCACTTGCACTGCACTGGGATTTTCAAATGTTGACAAAAAGTAAAATTTTCTAAGATCTTACCCTGCAGATTCTCCAAAAATTGTGATTCGCTTCGGATCTCCACCAAAACTAGCAATGTTTTCATTGACCCAGCGAAGAGCCAGAGATTGATCCTTCAGTCCCATATTTCCACGAACCACAGCGTCTCCCGTGCTGAAGAAACCTAAAAATTATACACACTCTATTAATATTTGAAAAAGTGTGGATCTATAGTTACAATCGCCATAATATGCAAAGTATTAATTACATAGTAGTTAGTAGTAATTGGATTTTCGAAACGAAGTCAGGAAACTTTACCTAAAGAAGCAACTCTGTAGTTGATTGTGACAATAATCACGTCTTCATCCATAAAATAGTGAGGCTTATACTGCTGTGCGTATCCACTCATAAAAAATCCTCCGTGGATGTAGAACATAACTGGGAGTGGCTTCTTAGAGTCGTCCACCTATTTTCAGTAAATGGTTATTTTTAAATTTTAGTTTGTTGTTCCCTTGCATCATGCAATCATCATTTGAAAAATCATTAGTAATTTCCAATGTAAGATTTATGAAAAGGCAATTTTTTACTCATACCTTTGGGACGTGAACGTTTAAAAATAGACAGTCCTGAAATTGGAAAATCAGAGTTAATTCGTAATTTGTTATCTCGTACAAAATTTGATTATCATTAATTTTAGTGTATTGAGTACAGTCACTAGAAAATATCTACAAACCTCTTGACCAATTATGGTTCTGGTCTTCAACATTCCCACCTGCGGACATTCACTTCCATAAGAACTGGCATCGCGAACCCCTTCCCATTTACCGTCCAGTGGTTGTGGAGACTAAAAAATTATTACTACTGAATAATTGTGTCCTTATATGCAGAGCTATTAAACAAACCTTTGAATTTTAACAGTTGAATTCTGACTCACATCAAAGCGAAGATTTCCAACCGGTGGCTTTGCAAAAGGAATGCCCAGCCACTCGTAGAATTCGCGGCCGTCCCGTGACACAGCAATTGTTCCGTTTAAAATTCCCGTTTTTGTTTCTATTAACAGTGGGTTCACGTTCTTATTGCTGCGATTGCTGCTACAGCAAGTTTTGCTACTTAAGTAATATGCAAGTAGGAGGGCAATAATGCCTCCGATTAATTTACTGTTTAGCATTATTTATTTTAGAGTGATTAAATTAAAGGAAATTGCTGCGAGCAGGTATTTCTCAACTGCAGCATACACGATATATTCTTTTCTAATTAATTACTTTAGCAATTTAGTTTCAACTGCTGGCTTTGCTGCTAATGACAGCTGCTTTTCGGGATTTCGGATTCTGTTTGTGCTATTCTGCATTGGCGGAATCATCAGAAGTAACTTCTACTCGTGCCACGACTATTTATTCGCATTTGCAGTGATAAGTAATTATATAATTATAACATGGGAAGTTAATAAAGATAGCTTTGAATAGGGCGTGAATGGATTGGGATGACACTATTTTAAAGATGATGATATTATTCGCTGGATTGCTGGGAAGGGAAAACCACACTGGCTTTCCATTTATTGCTGATAGAGGCGTGTTTCTTCAAGTGGCAATGTTAATTTAAGTGGAGTAAGCAATTAAATGGTGCACTTATCACCACCAAGTTCTTCACGTTTTTACCGTGTAAATGTGTAAAACTCTTATGTTATTTTAGCTTTAACATTAGCCGCATGTTTACTTTATTATTGAGTCCGTGCTATAGGGTTGGATTGATATCTTTGATTTAAAAGAGTTGAAAACGAATATATGTACATAGCTCCAAAGAGGTGGAAAACTTAGCAAACTTTAAAAGCTTTTGATTGATGTCAAGAAAAATATGTTAAATTGTGCCCTAAACGGAGCTAAGTGATTGTTTTAAAAATTCAAATGACAATAATTGGCATTTCCAAAAATGAAAATACAGCTGAAAGTGTAAAATGAAACGTTTTCAAGCATTCCTCAGAACGAACTAGATATGTTTATATAAAATGGTGTTCTCCTTTAAACTGCAATTTTGTCATATTTTCAACGTTTTATAGGCGGAATGCGTGCTATTAAAATCAGTCTTTCTAAAAGGGAAAAGTGAATTTACTTTTCAAAAATTCAAAATTTATGGTTCGACATTGTAAAATTTCTTCATGTAGAAAATGCACGTTTTAACTAAAAAAAATTTACCTTTACTTTTGCGTGATAAGTATTTTTGTTTAATTGAAGGTACCCACCGACGCTTAAGGTGCAAAACTTAACATCCTCCGTTTTGCGTAATTGTAAAGCTTAACAGGGTCGAATTGTTTTAAATGAAAAAGTTTAAATCCTCTTACAAACTGTGCTTGCAAAGGATTTTAACTTTCGTATTTAAGAAAATTCGAACGTGTTAAGGCTCATGTCCACTTCACTTTATCAACCAAGTAAAGGTAAAGTTTTTACTTTGTGGCCATGGTTACGTATGTATTTACTAGAGAACAAAGTTGTACTTTTACTTTAACTTTGATACTAAAGTGAAGTGGAAATGAGCCTTTAAGCTTTTAATTTAGGGAAAACGGAGGTTGTTAAGTTTTGCACCTTCAACGACAATTTTAAAAAGTAAAAAAACGTTGGGTATAAGAAAATCAATCAACTAACCGTACGTCTTGTTTGTTTAATGATGATGGTATAATTACATATAGGTATGATGCCGTCTGCAAAATGTACAAATGTAATTGGCAAGATAACCAACAAATTAAATTGTACCTATTTCTCGTGAAGTGCGAATGCGAGATTCGTTGTATGATTATCATTTAAGTTTGAACAAGAATTTAATAGTTTAATGAGCATTAATGATTAATAGTTGTACTACTTGGCTGATATCCTAAAATAGACATTTCACACTGCATGAATTTTGCAGGTTGGAGAGTTTTTAATTTAAACAAGCATTACTTATAATTGCATAGATTCCGGTTTACTTAGCTGCGATTGAAGACTGCCGTGGAATAAAAAAATTAGATAACCGTCTGCGTAATTTACAAAATAAATGTCATCATTTTTTATTTTCAACAGAAAAGGTATTGGTTGTACTTAAAATCTCGGAACTTTAGTTGATTTTCAGTATCAAAATATTGATTGTGTCATTATTCGTTATTCTAAGCGGCCACAACGCGTCGTTTTAACCTAAAAAATCCTTTATGCTGAAAACTGAAAATATTAGTGTAGTAGAACGGTCGAAAACGAAATGCAGAAAATTAGCTTTCAACGATCATTGTCACCTAATGAATAATAAAAGATCCTATATATGTTCTTAGCTAAAATCATTTTACACAGGTCATTTATGTTATCATATTTAATTTTTTTTAGTATGAGTTCATCCAGTGACACCATTTATGTAATTATGTTGTGTAATACTTTTATCATTTATTTAATCCTATGCTGTTGGTAAGGTGACTGAAATTACACAATCCAAAAGCCGAAAATTATACGCTCAGAGCTCTGGAAGTATACGATATATCGTAATGCAATATGCAGTATTTTGCAACTTAAGTGCTTTACGAGTGGATTATTACATTATGTAAGAATTAACTTACTTTTTTCTGCTCACATTTAATAGTGAAAAATTGAGTTTTATCGATGGAACTGTGTAAAATCATTCATTGGCGTAACCTGTAGCTTCTTCGGAGTTTAAGTTTGCATTTTGTACAGGAATAAGCACCCAATGAAAGATTTGTAGAAATTAAACTTCGATTGTTTCAAAAACCAGTGTCTCATATCAACAGGTTCCTAGGCATTATATCAATATGCGTTCTTTCTCTAGTGAGGTAATTGATAAATTGCAGCTGTAAGTGAAACTTACGGCTGCAATTTGTCATTTTTACATTTTATGAGTAGGCAATCTCTGGCTTTTAAAGAATCATGGTAAAGGAAGAACTGAAAAATTATTCATTAATCAGTACCTAGTTAAAAAATTTACATTTAGTTTGCATTTTAGATTAATATACTTTATCAAATACCACTGTGTGTCACCAGGCTTTGATGATTGTGCATATTCATGTTCAGTTGGTAATTATGTAAGCATGTAAATGTAAATGTAATTATGCACTGAGCGTTTGTACTCACAGAAAGATAGTTGAACTTAAGCGACAAAGCTAGCGACAGTACCTGAGTACGTCCTCTCGTTAATATTGTAGATTGTGAACTATAGGCTAGAGGATTACTGAAAAACTGATCTGTACTACGTATAATTATAGAAACATATCTTCAACCATCATCCACCACAATGCAGTAATAACGTGGTTTATTTACAATGAAATTGCAGCAATCAATTTGACACAAACAAAAATTAATTGTTCATTTCTTTGTTCGTTTTCAGAACCGCAAGAACAGGTGGTTTAGAGAATGTCGGGAGCATGATGGAAATCGAGAAACTCATGGAATGTCAAGTGTGCCAAGAGATTCTTCTGCCGCCCATTCACACCTGCCAAACCGGTCATGCCATTTGTACCCAATGCTCGCCGAAACTGAAAAAATGTTCTTTGTGCGAAGTTCCTTTCACACGTACTCGAAACTTTGCTCTGGAATCCTTGATTATGGCTGCTAAATTCTATTGCAGTAATCGGCAACAAGGATGCCCTTTCGTTTCTACTGTGGACAGGTTGAATTTTCATTATCTCACTTGCAATTCCAGGTAATTACCTAATACGACATTAAATTTTGAAAACACCAGGGAAACTATAAAACATTATTAATTGCTTCTTAATTCATAATTTCTATTCGTTATTGAGTTTGCATAGGGCTGAGTTTAATTATTTGTTTGTAGACCAATGAAATGTCATCTAAATCAGTTCAAGGAGTGCAAGAATACCGAACTGTATCTTACAGAATACGTCGATCATCTTAAGAATGTTCATCAGTCTCAAAAAGTAGGGTGCGTAAACGAAGAGATTAGCTCGAATACTTTTACGCAACTAGTGGTGTTCTACCTGAAAGGTTCAAAATATCACGGCTGGAACCACCAGCCTAAGAAAATAATTGATTATTATTTACTCCTGAAACTTTCAAAACTAATCTTTCCCGAAGTGCTTATGTTTTTACGCTTGCTATTTAGGTGATCCCAATAATGAGGATGAAAAAACTGCCTTGTTCTACTTTGATGGAAAAGTATTTGCAAATCATGTGTTCAAGGAGGGACTAATTTCTTTCATAGGATTTTATCTCCTTGGTGACGAAGACGATTCTAGTAAATATTGTGTGAAAATAACAATTCAGAAGCACCTTGACCTTTATGTAAGATAAAAGCTGCAAATAGCGCTATATGTATCCCATAATTTAGCAACAAAATTTACACAATTATAATTATACGCAGAGGAGTGCACGGTGAAAGAATAGACCGAAATTGACTGGATTTCTATTATTTTCTAATAGAAATTACTATAACAATAGCATCTATAAAGGAACCTATTGAATGTGGCAATAGTTTAAAATGTTGACCATTTACCGGGCCCCTCTATTAAAATCAGTAGTGATAAATTTGAATCCGTTTTACCGTTTGTGCTTTAAAAAATATTGGAGTCGCCTATTACATTTTTTTATAAGTTCCCTATTGATTAATTAGTAATAACTAAAGAAAACTTGGCGAAGGAGGAATTCTAACCCAGCCGCCGTACGTAACCCCTTCGCCGCCTTCGTTCTACGTGGTACCAGTGAGTGCATGTAGTCGCCATTAAGCTCCTATACTTTTGGAAAACTACAATGTTTGCCGAAAACCCGGTTAAAATTTACTTTACAAGATTTTCTATTAATCAATAATTGCATAATGGGTAGTTACATCTATTAAAGGTAATCGGTTTTTCGATAGACTTATGCGATGTATGTTTAAAATAAAAACTTCTAGAAAAATTGGTGGAGATCTGTATCTTTGCTATTAATAAGAATACCGGTAACAAATTTGCCGGATTTTCC
>JAAXYX010003476.1:0-14318 GCA_036851915.1 Ptenothrix huangshanensis | reverse complement strand
TTAGATAAATACTGATACCTAACAAGAAATGTGGGATAATAAAATAATTTTTATTTGTCATTATCATTTTCTGAAGAGCTAAAAACCCAGGAAAGTCGTATTCTTTCAACAATAAATATGTAGTACTGAATATTTCGTAGGTAATTTTAGATTATATTTGATGGACTGATCAGTATACATATTTAAACTACTTCCTTTGACACCTCCCAAAACCCATTGCGTATATAGTACGCCAGCAGTTTCAGAGGAGTCTTGTCCATGCCCTCCAACATGTACTTTATCGTAATGATAGACGTTAGAAACTGTAATTATTTTTGCTTCTTTAGTGTTCCTATTAATTTTGATAGTGACATTGGTTTAACCATCGTTGTATGTAAGATATGTATCTATTTGTGCTTGAACTGGCAATGATTCATAGTAACTTTTGACTCCAGTTTGTCTACATCTGCTCATGATGTCGAATGTCGAAGACGGTGATGTCATGATTGAAATGAACTGAATTGATAAAATTAAATGGATCAAAATGTGACCATGTATAACTGCGTAACACTATAATGATAACTGCAGTGTACGTGAATTAATTACAGATCATATGCTAAAAATAAAATTTGGATTGACGTCTGCATTTTGTAAGTTTAACTTCAGAAGGATAAATAGTTAAAATTAGTTCAGTATTTTTAGTAAGTAATAAATTATATATGATTTTTGCACAGATAATTTGAATAACTGTCAGTCATATTTTCATAGACAAGTAGGTATGTGAATTACGACTCCATCATGAAGAATCGTCAGACTTTAATAGAACTCGAAATGCATAATTGTGTGGAATGCATTTCTAAATGGTACCAGCGTCGTTTAAGATACTTTAACGGCGTATTGTGGTAGAAAGTGAGATAATTATCTATCAATATGGTTATACACTAAATAAATATTGGATGAGTGCTGGATTTTCTAATGACACATTGTGCGTGGATTGTACATATAAAAATTTGTATTCAATATCGTTTAGAAGATCCTCATTTGGTGCATTGAGGGTTACGTCAAATATCATTTTTTACAGTGTAGATATGGGTAATATAATGTTTTGCAGTCTTATCCCGTAAGTTTTTGCATAGTTGAGACGCTATGTTGAATGGAGTGGGTTCAATTGGAAGGCAATAATACCTATTCAATATTATAAATAGATTTTGAACTTCATTGATCGACAGGTTTATCTTTTCCACTAATAAGTTAAATCGTACTTGAACTAACATCAAAGTATTTGCAACTTTGCTCTGTATCGTGCACTACATTTTTGGAACATCAAGAACAAGAAGGGATAGACGTCATCATGCAAAAAATTGTTATTGTGATCTCAGTATTAAAGTTGTTCGAAATTAATATAGATGTTGAAGTATAATTATACCTTGTTGAAGGTTACTAGTTACTAGGCGTGTTATCTATATTTTTATCCTAAAGCAAAATATCCTATTCCCAAAAACATGTTTTGAGAAAGTACACTACGTGATATTCGCGTGATTTCAAAGAAGGTATACACGTATTAAGGTAGCACACGAAGCAAAGAGATTTGGAGTTCCACACACATTGTGCTAATTTGATTACCTTTGGCAAAATATGACTATGTGTGCAAAGTATTCTCCTCAAAATTTGCGGTGTGGATGTTTACGTTTTCAGAGACGGTAATCCGTTCGTCTTATTTGTTATAAAAGAAAATATAGATAATATTGTTCACCTTCGGCTTTATCTTGGTATCGCTGTTGATTATAAAAGGACACGCAGCCTGGGGTTCTTCTGATGGTGGAGGACATTGACAGATTCAGTGAGTCTGGACCGGGAGTTGGTTCTCACATTGCCCTGGACGAGTTAAATGTTGGCGATATCACAGGAAGGTACGAAGTCTTTCTTATTCTAATCTCCTTACTTTACGAGCGCAATTGGGCAAATTAACTCCAATTTACCTAGTCATTAGCTCGAAAATGGCAGTATTTTGTCCTAATTTAATTAGTAGGTTTTGCAGAATGAGTTGTGATGAGATTCTACTTTGGCGAGATGGTCTATAATTAACCTAAACGACCAAACTCTTGTTCTTGTTTTTAGTGTGGCATCTGTATGTTATTATTACTTACCGAACCGAGAATAGAACGAAGGAAATGATGTCATTCTGTTTACTGTTTTGTTGCTTACACAGTTCGCTTTATTTTCTAGGCCTGTAGTTGAGTGGTAGGTGAATTGACTATCAAGGTAGCCGGAGCATTGTAGTAACTGCATTACTCTGCCACGCCGCATTCTCTAAAATCATCTTCTAATTCTAATTGTTAGATAATTGTGATTATAACCAAGCGTGTGTTCACGTGCAAATTATCAAATTTCCAGGGTGCTAAATTGTAAATTATTATTGCTACTTTTTTACTTGCGGCATAATCGTTAAAGGAATAATTGGAAGCGGTTAAAAACTTTTTATTTTATTTATTTATTTATTTATTTATTTGCCTATAGACAAATAACACCCTAACCGTCTCCAAATAGCAAATTAACTATTGATTAAATGGTTTAGAAACTTATTGAAGTAAATTTCGTACCTATATGCAGATGTCTTATGGTTAATTTAAAAATAAAATAACATAGGTACCTGCTTACTTTTCATGCCTACCTACTACCCATCGTCCTTCGTTGTAAAGCCCGTAAAGTGAGATTTTTTCTTCGTCATCCAAATCGAAAGGCAATATTAATACCTTTTTGAAATTTGGAGAAATATTATGTACAAAATTGAACATGTATACATAGACATATTTATCACTAGCCTTGGATAGCAACCGATTTTAGGGCCCGGGAAAAAATGTATAGTTGTAAGAGCCCCAGGGGGGTAAATTCCTCATTCACGAAATTTTAAAAACCTAGGAGCTCGTCGGGAAATTTTCCGAATTCCCTAGTTTTCTATCCTACTACCCTTAAGTAGAGTATGTGCGATATGCCTTGTAGTAATATGTATTGTCGTGCAATTCTGATCCTCCTGTTTCTTTGAGTGGCATCTTTGCTATCTGCGTAATACGATATTAACTTTTACAATTAAGAAACTCATAGGATCAACAGGGTGCTCAATTTCGCATCTTTAACGATGGCATATCAGCGTTGAAGATAAAACTTGTCGACAAGATGATTCCTGCAATTTTTGTGGTTGTCTACTTTTGCATACTATCTCAGGTTTAATTGAAGAAAACCAATTTATTATTTATTATTCATAGGGTTGACTCTTCATATGGGCGTAGATCAGCAAGTCCCTTGTCCATAGCTTGCTCGGCACCACCCGATCTTTCAGGAAGTCCTGTCAAAAAAGTGCAATTTGAAGTCGGTGAGTGAAAAACTTTGATTCCGCGTTCTTAGAATAGCAAAATTCCTAAACAGCTCACGCTGTTTTGCTTTAGTTTAAATTGAATTAATTGTGCCATAAGAGGAGCATTTCTTTAATCGGCATTTAGCGTGTATGATGCAAAGATACAAGTACACTGTAAAAATTAAAAATACTAAAACAAGAAAAAATACATCTAAAACGCTGAAAACCTACAACTATTTAGTATAATCTTGAAAGATGTTTGAGTTCATCTGAATCTGCACTATGTATTTGCACCTTTAAGATGTATTTTCGGTTTTGATGCGCTTCTCTTCAAGATGTACCAGGTACCATCTTCAAGATGCAAAAAAATGTATCCTATCCTAGTCGAAAAAACTCTACAGTTATTTGACCCTATCTCGAGCGTATCTTATTTTGTACAGTGTAGGCACCTATGTATTTTATCTCTGTAGTACTTTTTAGGAACATAAATGTAGTAAACGGCAAACTTCCACTGGATGCAATTTTTCATTATACTATCGAGGTATACTCCTTACTTGAATACAATGATAACTATTGCAGTGATTAAACCTTGGTGTGTTGGCGCTACTCACGTTCAGTGTTAGTCTTATCGAAAATCTGTATGCGTTATCAAATTAAATGATTGTTCGTATATTTTATAATTCGTTTGTTTTCGTTGTTGTCGCTTATGTATGCCATGCTCATATTATCACTCTAAATTCAAAATTACAATTGTTTATTATTCAACATCAATTTTTACCCGTCCGAAACTATGTAATTTAATATAGATACTGTTTGATAATCGTTATCGCCCCGTCCCCTTTGATTACAAATGCAAAACATGTAAGTGTAATAGGTAAATATATAATCCCAGTGCGTTACAATGATTCATGTTTTGCTTTATTCGTTCAAATTTAGAAAAATCGCAAGATATAATGGATTTAGTAATACATAAATTAAACAAAATATAAGTGCATGACGCTGTGGCTAATAATATATTTGCCATTGTCTACCGACTTTAATTGCACCGCCGCATCAGTGTTCTGTTCTCATCAACTCTGTTTTTACAATTATTCATTAATCTAGTATTGGCTTTCGCAAATGTCTTGAAATAATACGATCAGAGTGGTTATCTATAATTTGTAATTGTTACGATACGATAATCACAGCGACAAATACGATGATTATAAACACGCATCGATGTTCGTGTAAGTGGACTGGGTGAACATATTTACTAGTTACTTACCTACGTTGTATTTGACTAAAAGTGAGAAAATACTAGATCTAACTTATCATTTTCACTTGTCCATTATCACGACATGAAAAACAAATGCGTGACCCCTGACCTCCAATTAATGTGTTAAGTTCGAAGAGATTAGACTTTTGCTGGTACTAGTATTGTGGTAGTAGCGTAGTCTTGGTCAGTCTTGGTCGCCAGTTGAGTCGGCAGGATTACTTGAGAGAATTAAGTAATTAATCGCAGCGAGCAATCAAACAAAGTTAAATTATAAAGTTGGACGTTATAGTCTTGCCCTTTCGAATTGTAGTTGGGAATTGTAGGGGGGAAGTGAAATTTCGGAAATAAAATATTAAAAGAAATAAATAGGGTATAATAATTATTATATTAGTAGGACAAGAACAGGATTGGCAAAAATCCTAATAATAACAAGTAATGAGTAATTTCCGTGCGAATCGTAATAACAATAATAACAATAACAACAACAACAATAACTACCAGTTGAGTCAGGGTAACCGAGAAAATCCTGGTCATACGTCTGTTCCTCTTCCAGGTGGTGGAGACGATGATAGCCTGCACGGAGTAAATACAGACAGGTAAAGAATTTCTTTTTTATTTCATAATGCCGAGCTACTTCAGAACTTCCTTTTTAAGCTTCTACCTTTATATTACTGTTTCGGATTATAATACCTACCATGCAACAATAACAGGCGCTATGGGGTTTGAGCATTTAGCAGCCTTGTTGACATAGCAAGGTTTCTTATTTGACTCGTGTATAATACTAAATGTGGATCATGGTTGGTTGTTTTGATCCTGGACAGAATGTCATTCCAGCCTCAATTAGGAACTGGATCTACGTCCGGTGATGGTTTTAGTGCCACACCAACAAAAACCAGAGCAGACACAAGAGACTACGTTCTGCACACGAGCGCGACTGTTACTTTGCTTCCCTCAATCGCCGAAGAAAAAAATGGTCGGGGTTCATTTTTGCCAGGTTTTTACGGACGAAGCATCAGTGTGGATCCAAGTGGAAAAACTCCAGTTGTCGGAATTTCTGAAATGATGCGACCTCAAGAAGTAAGTTTTTCGTTTTTGAAAAGTGTGAAGAATTGAATCTAGTCTTTTTTCGGTCGTTGGGCCTATAGAATTCCTTCCATTTTTTAGTTTTAGGAACACAATGAATTATACAAATTCTTGTTTACCTATACTTGTATATACATCGCTTGTGAAAAGTGTGAAAATTGCGTCATACATTTTGTGAACGTTACGTCATAAAGAAGTGTAGTATATAAATATTGTGTATGTGTGACCTAAAGGGAGAACGTGGCAAAACGTTTTTTTAAAGTTGTGTTTACATGTTAGGACTAAATTTTTTAATTATAATTTTGAAGTATTTTTCGTCCTAGCGAGACTGTTTTTGTTTGCTTAAAATAATATTTTCCCACGAAATGATACCATCCTTTGTTGAATCTTTGAATCGTGGCAGTGAATTGATGTTGCGCTTTAATAGCGACTCAGTTGTTTTGACACCTCGAGTCTTACGGTTCTTGGTTGTTGAATGTTATTAGTGTAAGTGGGTGGGAATGAGAACAGATTGAAGCACTCGGCTTAACACAAGACAGTAAATAAAGACTTAATTCGGGATCACGAACACGTACGTAAACTGTCTGGTTATTTTTGTTCCCTGTAGGTTTTTGGCTTTGTCCAGCTGGATGTGTTGACAGGAGAGGGTGATGTGAGCCAACGAGAATGGAAGGAAACGGCCAGATGGATAAAATACGAAGAAGACCTTGAGGAAGGAGCAGATCGTTGGGGTCGTCCTCATATCGCTTCATTGAGTTTCCATTCTTTGATTAAATTGAGACAACTAATTGAACGGGATGGTACGATGCATTAAAGCATTAAGTAGTAAACCATTTTTTCATATCTATTCCATGTCGGCGTTACTGTAATATTAAGATCTAAACAAAATTGTATATACTTAGGTACATACAAACCATTATAATATTTTTTAATACCTTTTTTATCACCATACTTTGCTTGTCCGTAGGGATAATAATGTTTGACCTGGAAGAAAAAGATATGCCTGGCGTGGCGTATCGCGTTGTGGAAGAGCTGTCTTCAAAGGGTCTTATTAGATCTGACGAAAGTCCTTTGCTCATGAGAGCCCTTCTTCTGAAACATAAACATGTACAAGAAATGGAAAGGAGTTGGTTTGGTTTGCGTCGAACAAATACTAGTGCAATAAGTCTACAGGTACGTAAACGGCTTGTTTGAAGGGACAAAGCCTGATGGCTTCATGTTTTTAAGCAAAGGCAAGTGTGTACATATGTCTATTTGAACTGAAGATTTTTCTTGGTCTGTAGAGTCTTTTTGATGACAAAACCCGGGTGCGAAGCAGTGGCAACCCACTTGAATCTTCTGTGCTAGCCAGGCGAAATAGTGCACTTCAGAAACTGGATATGACAAACTCTACCAGATCTTTACAAAGAACTGCTTCCGGAAATTATCTTAAGCCTATGGGAGATCCGGTAAAACAAACATGATCCTAAAAATATTGACTTCTAAATTGAATTTAGAACCTACGGAGAGTTTATTACATATCCACGTACAAAAAACAAGGCGTAAATTCATTTCTATTAAAAGGAATAACCCATTTTATATTTTTGATGACGTTTCCTTGCGCGTTTTGCGCAAATCGGAGTTTACCTAGTGACCACAACTTGTATGTAGTTGTAATATCCCACCTCAGTGGGTCAGCTTACAAACGCTGTGGAGTGGAAAGTCCAAATCCCCAGTTCGATTCCGGTGGAAGGGGTAGTATTTTCTCCTCTCTTCGGATTTCGAACTGGGGCGTACCTCAATGGGGTGGTGCGGGGGGCGTGGTAGCTCTGAGTGGTCGGGGGGAGACGGTCAGGAGGGTACTCTGATGGTGTAACATCTATTCCAGGGTATCCTTGTGTTCGTCTTTCTGATATGCCTGGGTACGTTTGCCTTCTTCCCATTACAGCTGCCATGTGCCTCCGCGAGGCTCAAAGGCGACGGGCGAACCCTGGGTGGGTGGGGAGTTGACAAACCCCGTACATTTGGAGGCTCGTTCCCCGAGCAGTGGGCTTGGGACTCTCAGGTCCCTAAACTTAACGTACATTCTGCAGGTTTGCAGTTTAAATATACGTAACAATGAGTACGTATAAATGAGTACGGCAGTAAGTTGCCTATATCCATTTAAAATAATGTACCGTAATTTCGAAACTTCATTCAGCAACCCGTGTGCTATTAGTCTGAGTGCACCAGACGGCATTAATTTAAAAAAACAACTTGTAGTTGTAACACTGCAGCTTGTACAGAAAATGAAAGTGGAGGTTTTCAAGTAAAATTATGCATGCAAATTCCGAAATTCTTCGCAATTAAAATTCTGAGCAGATTGATCCTATGAATGCAATTTGGATTTTTCAATCCACTTTGTTTTTTTAAGAATTTCCAGATTTGCTGTTTTTATTATTTTTAGATACACCCCTTTTTGATTCGTACACAATAATATGGAAACTAAACGTAATCTGAATATTAATTATAAGTAGGTACTTTGGAATGAATAACTACGGAATGTGTTCTAGTTTCATAATTTAAGTTTTATACGTGAAATAAGATATTGACTAGATGCTTGCGTGATTTATTGGTTGCAGACCGAAGGAAAATACGCTAGTGATCAATATTGTCCTTCTGAAGAGGATTTGAAATGGATCCAAAGAAAGGAAACCATGAGGAGATTACTACCACATGGCGCTGAAGCTACCTTGGTTATGGTTGGAGATTTTGAGCCCTTGAAACGACCTATTTTTGTATTTATTCGATTAGCGGAACCTGCATTTATGCTGAACGTTACAGAGGTAATTTTTTAACTTTTAGTAGTGATTTTACAACTGTACTGTACTCACTAAAATCTAATATCCCATGCAATATTTTCGATTTTCTATAGGTACCTGTTCCAGTTCGATTCTTCTCCATTTTACTAGTTCCCCCTGCAATGGAAATGGACTTGGTTGAAATCGGACGATCAATTGGTGCTCTGATGTCTAACAAAGTAATTCATACTATTTGTGTCTAATACGTAAAGCAACAGTAATCTCCATTAATTGAACATAAAAAAGATTATTCACTCAACACTAGTGTTTATCTTCAGATTAGTGCTCTTTAGCATGCAATGTATAAATAAGAATAAATGTATATAGTATAGTGATACTTCTATTACTGTTTCCTATATTTATGCATACTAGTTCCGTGATTTCATTAATTCTGAATATTGTTTTTTATGGCAGCATTTTTATGAAATTGCTCTACTGGCCCAAGGACGTAAAAATCTGATGACTGGAATAAATGAATTTTTGGATGATAGCATAGTTCTTCCACCAGGAGATTGGGACAATCATGACCTACTTCCACTGCATGTTCTCCAGTCCAAAAGCAAAGCAATTAAGCTTCGTAGGCTAAAGAAGCAGCAATCATTTGTGGTTTCTAACGAATCCTTCTGTGATGGTGCTGGACTGGTGATGAATAATCTAGACAGTTTTCCTAGTGGTAAGTAAAATAGAACGTAAATGGTATATAATGCTTGTTTGAAAAAGATGACCAACAAGCAATTTTACCGATAATTGCTAGTGAAAGTAATTTATTATATGATTATTATTTGCTGCAGACACAAAGGATAGCCAGAACGTAAGTCCATTCATACGGACTAAACGTCCTTTCGGTGGCTTAATTAATGATGTAAAAAGAAGATACAGGCATTATAAGTCGGATTTTGTGGACTCGATGAATTTTCAATGTCTAGCCACCACTGCTTTTATGTACTTTGCATCCATTGCGCAAGTTATTACGTTCGCAGGTTTAATGGGTACGTAGTTTCTTTATATGACTACATGACTATATTTTTTCACAGCGTATGTTATTTATTATAGCTGGCTATCTTATGGCCTTTCATTTTTTGTAGGAGAGAAAACCAACAATTTAATAGGAATGTCAGAAACGTTAATAGCGACAGCATCTGCAGGAGTAGTATTTGCCCTAGTTGCAGGACAGCCATTAATTCCTATCGGGCCTACAGGACCACTGCTTGTTTTCGATGAAATTCTATACGCCGTGAGTAGATATGTAACAAATTATAGTCATGTGATGTGTAAATAAAAAATTCTTGGATATAGTTTTGTTATGTGGCTTTTAAATTTTTCGTTTTTCTTTAGTTTTGTGGTCGCCATGATATTGAATTTCTTCCTGCTCGGGTTTGGATCAGCCTGTGGCTTTTTGTCATATGCCTCCTAGTTGTGTGCTTTGAAGGAAGCGTGGTTGTAAAATGGTTTACTCGATTTACGCAAGATATATTTGCAGTATTAACTTCGGTCCTTCTAATCTTCGAAAGCATTGACAATTTGATTGAAATTTACGTTCATCATCCACTGACGTCGGATCCTCAAGCTCTGAATCTGACTCATTACTCGTACGCTTTTTTCATTAATTTCAATTTTCAATAAATTTTCCTTTAGGTCAAACAGAGTTCAAAACAAGACGTAAGATTATATTATTATCTGTTCACCACATGGAGCCATTTCCCCCTAATCACTCTCATCTCAAAGCAAATAACTCTTACATGCAAATTGTGTAAAATAATCTAAAGCCATCAATTTTAAATGCCAGAATCTGCAAAGGTCTAAAACTTTAAATCTCAAAAAGCCAATGATTGCAGCTATTTCTTGAGTTTTAATAATGGCTGGATACTATTTGCGATGAGAAAAGATCGAGGAGTAGCAAAGATCTTCGTGGTTAACACCTATTGATGGCATACTATGATTCTCTTGTAGGTCCGACGAGGCTGTAATGGATGAAACCGAAGATTTAAGAAGGCAACCGAATACAGCTCTCTTATGCACGATTTTGATGCTTGGAACTTTCTTTGTTGCGTACTTCCTTAGAGAATTTAGAAACAGTATTTTTCTTGGGGAAAAGGTAATACTGATGATTGTTTTGTCATAATTACAACCTAGGTGTGCGCGTTTAATTATTTGCCTTTTCGAAACTGAGATTAACGAATGGAAAAGAACATTAATTTAGTTTTTGGATTTACGCTTAACTTAGGCAAGACGAGCTCTAGGAGATTTTGGAGTGCCAATTGCAATTTTGACAATGGTGTTTTTGGACTACTCTGCCACTGACACGTATACTCAGAAGATGAGGGTTCCTCAAGGTCTTCAGCCTTCAAGTCCTGAAATGCGGAACTGGCTAATTTCTCCCACTGGAGAATCATCTCCATTTAATCTATGGATTGCATTTGGTTGTGTACTTCCTGCCATGCTTATTTTCATTCTTATCTTTATGACAACGGAGATTTGCGAGTAAGCGTAAAATATTTTATTGAGCTAGATATCGAAACTAATTATTAGTGCTTGCCATCAGTGGCGCAGGAACCAGGGGGACAGGGTGGACATGTACCCCCCAGAATTTTTGAGGCGCAATGTTAAAGCATAGGAGTATGTATGTACATAAGTACTATGTCCCCCTGAAAATTTGAGGTTCCTGCGCCTTTGCTTGCCATTCATAAAGAAGCCTTTTATTTTTCCTTAGACTAATTGTTAACACGAAGGAAAGAAAACTTGTGAAAGGATCTGGGTTTCATTTGGATATTCTACTCATTGCATTCATTAATCTTGGATGTGGTTTTCTTGGAGCTCCTTGGCTTTGTTGTGCAACTTTGAGAGCTTTGGCACACGTAACTGCACTCACTGTGTATTCTCAGAATAACCCACCGGGTGAAAAACCTTCTATTGTAGAAGTAAAAGGTAAGCATTACCTAATTGTAATTGCGCTACTTGATTATGCGAAAATTTCATAGAAACAGCTACCTTCGATCAATACATATATACTTACGTTAATAAGGTGTATATACATTTTAATTGCAGAACAACGCGTGACAGCTTTATCCGTGAGTTTACTGATTGGATGTTCTGTACTGATGGCCCCTTTCTTACAATTCATTCCGTTAGCGGTTTTGTTCGGAGTATTCATGTATATGGGAGTTTCGTCTCTTAGCACAACACAGTTGTTTGAAAGAGTTAGCTTACTTTTTATTCCTGTTAAAAGCCATCCGCAGGTGCCATACGTTCGAAGGGTAAGCATTATTTGACACAATTGTATTGCTTAGTAGTAGTGTTTGGAAATCAAAAAATTGGAAGGGTTACGATTAGTATGCACTTTTAGTTGAAAGTATTTATAGACATAATCAATATTACTATTTGATTTTATTACATTGCAGGTAAAAACATGGAAAATGCACGTGTACACAATGATCCAGCTTGGCTGTCTGGGTATTCTATGGACTATCAAGTCAACAAAAGAAGCTGCCCTCGCTTTCCCATTTATCCTCATGTTTTTGGTCCCAATTAGGGTTCAGCTTAAGTATGTGTTTAATCAAAACGAGTTGGAAGCTCTCGATGGAGATCCATCAAAACTGAAACAATAGTATAAAAAACAAAGAAGGAAAATCATTTTGCCAATATACAAAAGTGCGTAATGTATGTATAATACATAAGATTATTCTACTTTAGGATTAGTATTTATGTACTTCGGTTTACTGCGGTTCGTATACGTAAACATGTAGGTAATTAGATGCACTTACTACGGAAAATAGTTTAAGGTACGCGTTCGTATTATATTTGCTATTGGTTAATGATTATTACCAATTTTACGAAAAGGACAATAATGTGTGCATATGGTAAGTAACGCGTGCAGGAATAACAAATTATTTTGTTAACTAATTGTACAATTATTGCGTTTTTAGTAGGTCTACGCGCTTTTTTTACAATTACCATGTAGAATTGTATTGACGTTACCGATTTTTATGTTCGAAATAGACAGTTTATGGGGATAATTTGATACTGATATTTATTAATGAGAAATTACGTTCTACATTTAAAAATGTTATTTATTTAATGTTCCTTATCTTTTTTGTATTATTGCTATTATATTGTTAGTCTGAATTTCGGCTGAATGTGTGCGGTTAATTTTTGGGACATTTGTTTCGTAGTCTGGTATTTAAAGTGATTATAATAGTATACCTAGTATACCTAGGTATATAAGTTTATTACATTTAATCATGTATGCTTTAACTCTTAACTACTAACTAAGTTATTTTACTGGAGTAAGCCTATAACTTTCAGGGTAGATAATTTTTTACTTAATGCAATCATTGTGCATGTTCATGTTATTGCAGTAATATGCAAAAAGTGTCAGATTTTGCCTTCAATCAATATCAAATTGTCAATAAAGCATCATCGGACATGCAGTATTAGTATTTTGTTTTTCCGTTGTGTGTACTCTCATTATGGCTGTTGACAGCGTGAACCTTTCTTTATGTTTCTATTTTAATTTAAACTCCGTTTACTTTGCTGGCCATTAAATTATTCAAGATTCGAAAATACTGAAGATTCAAGACGTTTGTTAAGATGTTTGTACTAAACGAAGAGATATAGCGGTAAACCTGATGGGTAGTGTTTTTGTAGTACTTTAGTGGAATCGCGCAAAAATTGGAATTCACCATGGCATCGTAGTAGCATCTTATTCGAGCTGCCATGGTGAATTCCACTTTTCCGCGATTCCACTAAAGTACTACCAAAAGCACCTCTCATCGGGTTTACAGATTATGTATTAAGTATTAAAATTAAACATAGTTCTACACATCATTATGCATAATAATATAAATTATTATGTAAATTACAACATACAAGTACATTAATATATTTATTGTTGTTATAAGTACGCCGCCTAGAATAGCGAATACTATAAAAGCGTTGAAGCGTATAATATATTGCTACTAGTACCTACGCCTAACTGACCTACTCTAATGCCGATCGATTACCTATATAGCAATTTACTATAGCACATAAATATATAGGCTGACCTACATAAGATATAAAATTCAACGTAGTAATCCCTATTATGTATTCGTGTACTACTACAGTGAACAAGTTCAATGCTGGTTACTTACATAAACGATCAAAATATGCTTTCAAAAACCCATCGTGAATAATTGTTGTGCATTGCCTGATTTGCATAAGCATACCACTGAAGCCTACTGAAATCGATTTTTACTACTAGAGTATAAAAATTTAGCCAAGATTTTACTTGCTTTATTTCGTGCTGGAATATCTGGAAAAATTGTACAGTGTAATCTCGTTATAACGACGCCTCATAAGGGGTGTTTTCGGACGTCATATTGAGATTTAGATAATGTTATGACGTCCAACGACGTTATAGGCTGCTACATCCAGCTGCATACAAAAATACACGATTTAAGAATCCGATGATCAACTATAGTCAATTGTCGTATTACGTGCTACAGTAAATGTGCTTTTTTGAACATCAATATGGGATTTATTATATTTTTGATACAGATTATAGTTATAAAGAATACGACAAAGTAGTGTTTCATTCTTCGTTGTTTACTTGTGCAAGCGATTATCTAAGAAGTAATTAATTATATTATAATTTCACCCACAGGGACTATAGTATGTAACACTTCTGTACTACTTTACCACATTATAGGTTTATAAAACATTATCTACACTCTCCGAAATCGGCGAAATCAACCCATCTCTTAACCATCTTACGACGAGTGATGAGTAAGAGATTGGCAAAACAGGATTATCTTTTTCGTTGATAAGATGAGTAAGAGATGAGTAGGAGATG
>JAAXYX010003475.1:0-14318 GCA_036851915.1 Ptenothrix huangshanensis | reverse complement strand
TTTTTCCTACTTTCCTTCAATTTGTATTTTTTAAAATGCGACTTCTACACGTAGAATAAATTTCAACTATTTCTGAGATGCAAATTTTTTGACCTTTCCAATTCTCCGTGAAATAACTCTTTTACAATTATGTGATACAAAGAATAGAACTGATACGTGATTCGCCTTTAAATCAAGCCCCATGTACTTTTTCCCCGAAGTGTCTCCCACTTTCCTATGCCTATCTTTTTTCTCCGGTCTTTGTCTTTCGCTTTTATGATTTTCGATGTGTTTGATTCTATGTGAAAATTCGTCATTCCGACAGCTTTAATTGAATGAGTGATTTCTACTCAAGTTTTCAGTTGACATTATTGAATTAACCAAATTATGTATTGACTTCCTGTCACGTCATGTCGCATGTCATTTCCTGTCATGTCCTCCACTCGTCCATCTCCCTTGCGGCTCCACACTTTCCCACTTTCTCTTTATGTACATCCTTAAACGATCATTTCCTTTCCTTTGTTTTCCATTGGTCTATATGCTCTATTCTGCTCTGGGCATCTCTTTGTCTTTCCCTCTTGTTCCTTTAATTTTTCTCCTCTGCTTCTCTTTTGCATTAAATTAATATCTTGCCCACTCTCGTCAGACCTGATTGGATGACATGATGCTGGTTCTCTGGTTCTTGTTCTGGTTCTGGTTCTGGTTCTGGTTGTGAATTTCATGCTGGTACTCAATCTCAATTTTCAATTTCAATTTCCCGTCTAAATTACCTCCTAATTAATTTTCAATCTTCATGGGAACTGAGCTTTCCTGTCTGGTTCTGTCTTGTCTTCTCTTGTCGTGTCCTGCCCTGTCCTCTTCTCGCTTCTCTTCTTCAAGTTCTTCCGTGTTCTTCTGTCTCTCTACTTCCTACAACGTATGCTCTTACATTATTTGCTCCATCGTCCCCTTTAATGTCTCATCCTGCTTCATTTTCTTCCCCAAGCCTGTTAAAATATTATTCGCATTTCAAAAAGTCAAAGTCAAAGTTAGAGTTAACGTGATTTTGCTCATGTAAAGGTAATTATCGGTGGGTTCGTCCTCTTCTCTTTCTCGTTTACATTTAAATTACGGGTGAAAGAGTTATATATAGACGTAGAGGCACACTGTAAAAACTAGTGCATCTTAAATGACAAAAACGTACTTGGGTTAAGTATAATTATGAAATCTTATTTGAGGATGCATCTCAAATTCTATCATGGAGTATATAAATTTCTAAAGTGTGTCAAAAGCGTATATAAAAAAGACTATTTCAAAATTGTCAAAATAACAAGTTTTAAGGTTAGGAAACTGTTAAAACAAGAAATTTTTCGACGTGTGAAAATGTCCCAAACAAGATGTTTTGAAAGGTATCACATTTTTCCATTTAAGAAAATTCAACGGTTTTGAAATTTTTAAAATATGATACTTTGATGAGTTAAAATTTTGAAAAACAAGAAATTTCACCGGCTTGAAATTAATTCAAGTAAAAAATTTGAATGATTCAAATTGAAAATTTTCACAATAAGAGAATTTTAAAGATTTTAAAACTACTAAAATTGGAAACTTCTCAAAGTTAAAAACATTAAAAGCAACACATTTTGGAAGGCTTCAAAACAGTTAAAATATGAAAATTTGAAGTGCATATAAAATCGTTAAAATTGGAAATTATGAAAGGTATCAAAATTTATCAAACATGTATATGAAAGGGTTTGAAATTGCTATTCTAAAATATGAACCTTTGTAGCGTAAAACCTTTTAAAAACACGAAACTTTAGAAGGCTTGAAGTGAATTAAAAGGACAAATTTTGAAACGTTTAAGAAATGTTAAAATTGGAAATTTTGGCGGGTATCAAAAATTTTCCGAAAACGAAAATTTAAAAGATTAGAAAACTGTTAAATTGAGAAACTTAACAACGTTAAAAATTTCAAAATATTAAATCTTGGAAGGCTTCAAAACAGTTCAAACAGTGAATTTTGAAAAAAAATTGAAATCTGAAACAACATGAAAGATGTTTTGTATTGCGTTTGTGATGCGCGTAACTGTATTCACGATTATCCAAATTTTGGGATTTCAGTTGCATTTTCCTGATTTAAGACTCTTTAGTTTTTACAGTGTAGGTTGATGACAATGGCTTGGTTTGCCGTTGCTTTGTCTTTCCAGTTGTCATCTGCTTTTAAGACAAGCAGGAAACATTCCCATTTAATTCAACTTCCTTCCTTCCTTCCTCCCTTGACTTTCCATTCACCCGCCATACCCTTTAACAATGTCATCACTCCACACATTTTATTCATGTATAAGGCTCCGAAATTCAAACGCTTTTTCTGTCTACATAATACATACAAAGAGTGATGTTATACGTCTATTATTTTTTAATATAAATACCTATCAGGATACAGGTATACGTACATAATACATTTATACATTTATATATGTACATATTTTATACATACTACTAAAAGAACAACGCAATGCTAGCCACACCGATTTAACTTGGTCGTATGTACACTATACCAAATAAAGTAAATAGACTTTCGCTTTGCTTTTAACTTTGAGCAAATCAAATGACTGCGACTGGTTGGTTTCACTGCCCATTTCTCTAAAGACTGAGGAAGAGAAGAGCAAACGACTTTATGTTTTATTTATAAGTCGCCTTTGATTTCAGATTTTAAATTTTGAATCTTCAAGCACAATTTTTCTCCTCGTGTTTCATGTTCGTGTTCGTGTTCGTGTTCAAGTCTTCTTGTATTTCAATTACTTTACATTAGGTATGTATTACAGCTGTTATCAGAGAGAACTGTTTGAAAAGTCGTGGGATTTTTCTTCTCCATTCGATGTGTACACTGTGGAAAATGATGATTGGATTGTAAGCGTGAAGGCTATGCATGTAAAACGAATCTTGGGATGTGATGTAACTACATAGTACAAGGCTGATGAATCTAAATCAATAAAATGCTATCCTATTTGATGTAGTTATGAATGCAAGTAATGATTGCATCTACACTGTCAAAACTGAGGAATCTAAAGCGACAATGATCCTAGTACCTAAGTTATAATGCTTCTTAAGTTTATCTGAAATGCATGAAAAGTGCATCTAAAGCTCATTTCGCCGTACAATATGCGTTTTATTGCGCTCTATTTTGAAGCACTCAACGTGCTTCAAAATTTGTAAAATAAAAACATTTTAAATGCTTTTAAATGCTACAAATTGTGTAGTGGAAGGTTTTAAAACGGTTAAAATAGGAAATTTTGCGGCGTTTCAAAATTCCTAAAGCACAAAATATTGAAAGTTTTCAAAATTAATGAAATACAAAATTTTGAGACGTTTCAAAATTACTAAATTCCAAAGCTTTCGAAGGTTTAAAAATTGATAAAATCGGAAATTTCAACGCGTTTCCGAATTGCCAATTTACAAAATTTTGGAAGGTTTAAAAATTCATAAAATCTAAAAATTTGAGCCGTTTCAAAATTGCTAAATTATGAAGCTTTGGAAGGTCTCAAAATTCATAAAATTGAAAATTTTGAAAGGTATCAAAGTTGCTAGAAATCTAAGATTTTCAACGTTTCAAAATTGCCACAATACAAAATTTTGGAACGTTATGAAATTCCAAATAATTCTAATTTTGGGAAGTGTTGAAGTTGTTAAAATAGAAATTTTGAATGTGTCAAAATTGTGGAACGCTCCGAAATTGCAGTAGAAAATCTCACAGTTCAAAATGCATTTTAATGCGTTTGTGTGTCATGCTGTCATAGTTTAGTTTTAATTTAACGTAAGATTCGTCTACCCAGTCATTAAATGCAGTTCCCAGTACCAATATAAAATATCATATCATCTCCTTACCTTTGTAAGGATCAAGATGAACTTTGTTAGTGGAGTGTACATACATATTTACACGAGACTCGTTGAAATAATTTATAGCAGTTTAAAACAAGAGCAGGAAAGTGTCCCGCTCTTATACATACGTACGAATCATGGAAGGGATGAATTATACTACAAAGATACATTTGTACCATTGAAAGACTCGACTTTAAGACCCCACTTGGTCTTATTTCCACACAAATGGTTACAAGGTAAAAACTACTCATCTTATTTTAATCGTTTGTCCATTAGTCTTCTCTACGCCTGTGAAGTTGAATACAGATAGGGGATGCGTAGGAAGTACACAAATGATGAAATTAAGATTGTATTTTGGAGAGTGTACTTGCGCTGGCTTGAGCTCTTATGTATTTTACTGCTTCTGTTTCAAGGTACTATTTCATTCGAAAGTATTAGTAATGACGTTATACACTTTTGCTTGCGGAACGAAGGCTTAATAAGTGAAAAGTAGTCGGTAGTCTCCACTACTTTTACGCTACTTACTTTTAATTGCACTGAGAACAATACTGTGGCATTATATTACTTAGCGTTTGTACTTGTCTATGCGTAAATAAACTCATTTTCCTCAAGTCTGGACTCTCTTTCTTTCTCTCTCTCTCTCTCTGTGCATAAAGTCAGAGTCAGAACAAAGTAAAGAGTAGTAAAGTAGAATTAAGGCATAATTATTAAATTCTCATCATGACGAAGTGCACAATAACGGAGTGGTGGTCGTGGTCATAGTCCCGGTTCCAATTCTAGTTCTACCCCAAGTCCTTAAGCTTAAGCCTAATGACAAAAATCGTATTGCAATCCAGTCTTATTAAAAACTAACTCTTAGTATTTCCCTATACCGTAAAACTTGTAGCCATTGCCCGGTGTTATGGTTGCATTGCGATTTTAAATTTTCTCTCCAGCCATATTGAGTTACGGTTACGGGATATCTTTGCTAGAACTTTTAGAAGGAAATTCTTTTCATACATTCTGATATTTACCGCCCAGTGCAAATTCAACTGATGGGAACGTGATTACATACGTTTTTGAAGACATACGCTTAAAACGACTTTGAAAAATTTTTGGGTTGATTTAAATAAACCGCGTCGTTTTTGTGTATATTTAAAAAACATGAGATTTTTTTTGTGAGATTTAAAAAAAAATATGACGTCAATTTTGCATAAATTAAAAACAACGGAGGCTTTTTCATGAAATTTAAAAAATATTGCTTCCTTTTTGTGTAAATTAAAAAAATACTGCGTCGTTTTTACGAAAATTAAAAGAATGGTGCGTCGTTTTCCTATAATTTAAAAATACTGAGGCTTTTTTGTGCAAAAAAAAACAACTGAAGCTTTTTTGTGCAAAAAAAACTGAAGCTTTTTTGTGCAAATTTAAAAAATACTGTGTCCTTTTCGCGCATATCTTGAAGAAGGGATTGTATATCTTTAAAACTCCTTTGGATGTAGACCTTGGCCTACGATTAGTAACGCCACTGCTTAAGAGACTGGCTATTTCTATGCTCAATTGTATTTGTATTGGGGTTAAACTTGGAGAAAGGTTAGAATTACAAGTTTAACGGTAGTATGCATTTAGCAATACATTGATATTCCTACAACATTTCCTGCAGTCAGATCAATTTCCCGTTCCAAAATTTAATGCGGTAAAGAAGCTAAGAGAAAGGAATTATTTGCAAGATCTGTGCAATTTCACTACATAAACTCGTTGTGTAAATCAGACAGATACAGATATCCATAGAGTTGCATTACAATACAATTGCAGGGTGTGGATTGGGAATGAAAATCTGAGAGAAATGAAGAGGTTGCGATTTAAATTCAGTTTGGAGTTACACAAAGCGAAAGCCACAAAGTCATTTAGCAGAAATGTATAAGGACCTTTCTCAATGTAATTATATAATTGTGTACTCATCTAAAGTTTCAAATGGAGTAATTATGTAGTTGAAAATGCAGGGATTTGGAATCTGTGTCAAACGCATACATTTGCATTGTCCTTTGCGCAATTGAGTTTCAAGGATTTAATTAAATACAATAGAATTTACTGTCTTCGTAAAGTGAATACAGTACAATTCACAAAGACATTATTAGATGTAGAGATACAAACATTAGCAACTGTCGCCATTTTCATCATACATATTTAAGTTTTGGGGGAAAGCTTTAAAAATTGGAAACATATACCTATATTATTTATTACGTTTTTTATTTTTGAAACCATTTTTTGAACGAGTTGATTAGTGACAATTTTATTTTTGATTATAAAATTATTGCAGCACAATTTGACATGTAGCTTTCAAATAGCCTTTCATTGCTTATAAATTCAATTAGCATAACTACGGAATTTTTATAAAAAAAAGTATACCTTGGCAAAACAATGCGTTTATAACTAACTAATTCCAGTTTCAATCACAACTTTTTTCCAACGCAATTTAATCGTGTGCTTTTGAATGGGGTTTTATTTTTTATATCTAAGGTTAAATGCATCTGTTAGATCTATGCGCATCCTTGTCACTGTCACAGGTAGTTATGAACGCATGACACAACTTTTGAAGCACTGGCAATAACAATAGCAGTGACAGAGACAATGAAAATGACAACGTGAATGACGGTGAGGGGTGAGCATATATTTAATAAGTAATGTCGCTGAAGAGTGAAAATGAGCTAAAGGCAGAGGGTCACGTGCTGAGCTTAACTGATATCAATAACATAGTATTCTGCTTAAGGGACCAATTGCGTATAGCATATTTTCACTCTTCATCAACGATATATCCCTCCTATGTTTATACTCCGTTCTGTAAATAGTGGATAGAATTTCAGTCTGAATTCTGAATTCTTTCCCCGTTGATAAATTCCAATCACAATCTGGTGTCAGAAGTCAAGAAAGTTATGATAATGATAATGCTAGCGTAATGTGATGCCATCCGCATGCTCTTGCTTGCATTTTTGTCCATGTTCTTGAATTTGTACACTGTAAAAACAAACAATCATTAAACATATGTACATTAAATAATCATATTTGTAAACGCAATTATGTAGGAAGCATCTTAAAAGCATTCAAAAATCTTGGACTGCGAGATGCGCTTTAAATGCAGTTTTTCGCCGTCTTTCAAAACGTCTATTTTGACTTTTTCTATCGTTTTTTTAAAACTTAAATTACGTATTTTGAAACGTCCTTGGTATTTTGAAGTGGCTACTCATTTTTTTTTTACATTTTTTAAAGCTTCAATTTCCCAAACTTTTAATTTTTTAAACGTCAATATATTTATCTTTTAAGTTTTTTGAGAAGTCAATTTATCCATTTTTAAGGTGTTTTTGAAGCGCCAATTTATTCAATTTTGACGCTTTTTGAAATGTCTACTTTATCATTCTTTTACGTTTTTTTTCGAGATGTCAATACTCATTTTTTAAACTTTTGGAAACTACTATTTTATAATTTTTAATTTACTATTTTAAACGTTTTTCTGAAATACCTAGTTTTTATTTTTTAAGGTTTTCTAAAATGTCAATTGATTCATTTTTAAAGTTTCTTGAACAGTCAGTTAATTCATTTTGTATGTTTTTGAACCGTCTATTTTATCATTTTTTACCTTTTTTTGAAACATCAATGTATTCATTTTTGTTTAAGTTTTTTGAAACTTCAATTTATTCATGTTTTTACGCTTTTTGAAACGTCCATTTAAACAGTTTTTACATTTTTTCAAAAGGTGTATATTTTATTTTTGCCGTGTTTGAAAACGCTTAAGTCTTATTTTGGAACCGCAAAATGTGTTTTAGGTGCACTTTGGTGCATTTTAGACGTACTTTAAGTGAACTTGAGATGCTTCCTAAATGCATTTCTAATTACCTTATGTATGCGCAGGTGTTTGACGTTTTAGATGGACCAGTTTTGACAGTGTACTTTGTGCGCTTTGTCATGGTTTCTGGTTTGGTTTCAGTCCTGGTCGGCGGCAGATTGTCGCTGGAAGAAAATTTAAAGAATGAATGTGTATTGAAAAAAGATAAAAAAGCGTGCATCTAAAAATAGCAAGGGACAAAAACCTTAGAGCCCTGGAAACGGCCGTGCGTTATCGAGAGAGAGAGAGCGAGATTCTATCCATCCATCTATCCTGCCAAGCAGCGACCCATAGCATTCCATTCCGTTCCATTCTATTGTAGTGATCGTTAGTTAGCACTACTACCTGCGCAGCATAATTCACGTATATAGCTATAGGGAAATATTTTGGATGCCACATCTCGACCGTTTTGCATAAATCAACTGACGTGACATCATGGAGCATTATTTCGTGGCACATCACCTGGAATATCTTTATTATGAAAGTTGCGAGCTGTGGAGCAGAAGTAGATTTTTTTTTCCTTTTGCTTTTCCTTTTCCTTTTCGCTACAATTAGAATGTGAATGGAAAATGAAAGAGGGATAAAATATCATGTCAGAATATATTATGGATAAGATTATCAAAGAGAGTGGGAAGAGAGTAGGTGGTGTGTGCTTCTGTCTAGAATGCGTTAAGTTAAAAGTTTACAGTTTGGTGAGTGAGTGAGCTACAGTTACTGGAGCAATTACTTTCAACGCATGAGGCAGTGTTGTCCACGATAGAGATTTAAGCTCCAGGGATAGAATCTAATGAGAATGTGGGATGGGTCCGATTTGTTCACATGGAAAAATAATGAGTAAAAAATTCAGAGCAAACTTACGCAATGACTAAAAAATGATTTATCGCATATTTTATATGCCATCATTTTCCAATTATTTCTTTGAAATTGCTTTAATACGTTTGTTCACAAACTTTGTTGAGAATGATTTAGGTTTTGTAACACTTTTTAAAGCAGTCGAATTCGTTTAATTTTCACTTTTTGAAAAACTCGTGCGAAAAAAGCTCAGTTTTTATTTTTAGCTTTTTGAAATGTGTAACAATTTATTTGTCACTTCTTGAAGTGTTTAATATGTAACTCCTTTTATATTGTACTTTTTCAAAGAGTCTGATTCTAATTTGAGTGTTTTTTGAATATTTATTTTCATATTTCATTTTTGAATAATCGTAATTCTTTTTATTTGACGACTTTAAAAAAGTCTAACTTTTTTACTTTGCTCCTGTTGAAGCAGTCCAAGTCTAAGTGTTTTTTTGATTTTTAAAAAATTTCCTTCTATTTTCAACTTTTTGAAAAGGTGTTGTTTATTTTTATTTTCCTCCTCTTAAAGCTGTTCGAATTTTTTTAATTTTTCTACACTTCTGGAAACAGGCTATTTTATTTTAATCTACACTTAAACAAACGCCCTTCTATTACATTGCACTTTTTGAAAAAATATAATTCTTTGTAATTTACAATTTTGGATTAAGTCTACTTCATTTAATTCGACACTTTTTGAAAAAGTATAATTCTTTCTAAATTTACACTTTTTGCAAAAGGAAATTTCTTTTTAAAACATTTTTTGAAACGAAATAATTCTTTTTAATTCACACTTTTTGAAAAACTATACTTCTTTAAATTTGACACTTTTTAAAATACCTTAATTTTTTTAATATTTTTTTTAAAATAAGTAATCTTTTCATACAATTTAAAAAAGTACTTAAAAATATAAAATGTTAAAAAAGGGGGGAATTTTTGAAAAAGTTTTGTTTATTTTATACTACACTAATTTATTACACTTCTTGAGTCTGAATGTTTTTGTTTAACTATTTTTGAGAAATCACAATTTATTTTATTTCGTACCTTCCGAAAAGTCTTGCGTTTAATAAATTTAAATTCCCTTTTAAAGAAAGTTGGCCCTTAAAGAAAATGCCAAAACTGGAAGTTGCAACGGAAGTGTTGGTGGAAACGTTTGTAACCCTAGTTCAGTGCGCAATTAAGGAGTACCGAGTGAGTTTCCTAGTTACCAGGAAGACGAAAGGTAGAGTGGGCATTGTGATTGTGGCAAATAGTAAAGGCTCTGGCCTTGGGTAAAGATCACAAGTAAAGCTCATATCGTAGACTTTAATTGCACGTGTTACAAATATAGGCTTGCTTTTTTGCGTCTTCAAAGCAAAGGCGGTCTTTTTACTATTTATGCTTCTTTCTCGTGCTTAACAAGACATCGCCTTCTTCCTAACACGCTGTAATGTACCACGCATATTTTAGCACATATGATTAGTACTGTTTTCTTTCGTTGCGTCACCGTCACCATCAAATAACACATTTGTAATTCCTTCCTTTGAAAACATGTAATTAGTACATTTCCTATCTAGGAACCACACGAATCATTTGAAACTCTTTCAAAGTACGTATAGATGAAGGACGTTTTATTTTCATATTTATCAAAAACGTATGGCAACGAATTGTTAAAAGTGTCGTTTGAAAGCTGTGCTGTCTTTAATAAACTTTTTCGTACTTTTAATAATATGGAATACATGGGATAATAGACAGTTTTCAAGCTTTTGAACTTTTTGAAGGCATTGCATTTTCAAGGTTACCGCATTTTAAAAAGGCACACCGTAAAAACTGGTGCTTCTAAGACATCCAAACTACAATAGCTTTGCATAGTACGTATAATAACGACCACACATCCCACTAAGGATTCATTTCAAGTTTTCCTGAAGTACCATCTCAAGCTCATCTTGCATTTCTAGACGTTAAATGTATCCAAATCGAAAATTCTGGAAGGTTCCAAAATTGTTAGAATTCTAAATTTTGAAATATTAAAACCTTAAAATATAAAATTTGAATAGGCTTTCAATGGTTAAACTGGTTAAAATAGGAAATTTCGGAAGTTTTAAAAATTGTTGAAATAGGAAATTTAGGAAGTTTTAAAAATTGTTGAAATAGGAAATTTTGGAAGATTTAAAAATTGTTGAAATAGGAAATTTGAAAATACTTACAAATTGTAAAAAAGTAATTTTTGAAATGCTTAAAAATCGTAAAACAGGAAATTTTGGATGATTTAAAAATTTAAAAATAGGAAATTTTGGATGATTTAAAACTTTAAAAATAGGAAATTTTGGATGGTTTATAAATTGTTTAAATAGGAACTTTTAAAATACTTAAAAATTTTAAAATAGGAATTTCCAAAGTACTTAAAATGGAAAAATTCTAAAGTTTAAACTGTTATAATTATAAATTTCGTAATATTTTCAAAAACTTAAAATGGAAAATTTTGGAGTTCTTTAAATCCGTTAAAACAGAGAATTTTGAAAGAGTTTAAATTTTTTAAAACAAGAAATTTTGAAACGTTTGAAAATGATCAAAATTGAAAATTTTGAAGCGTTTCAAAATTTTGAAAAACAAATTTGAAACATTTCAAAATTTTTAAAGCCGAAAACCTCATAGTTAGAATTTAAGATTAAAGTATTTAATGCACTCGTGCTTAACTTAAGATGCTCCTGAATGCTTTCACAAATCTATTAAACACGCGTAGTTTTTTCGCATTTTACACGCATTTTCCAAATTTTCCTTTTCAAGATGGTTACTTTTTACAGTGTATTACAGTGATATAAAAAATCATTCCTTTTTAAAAGATCTCCAGCCAAGAGTTTTGGCTTTGTAGGTAATCTTTGAAGATGCGTAATTATTTGAGACATTTCATACTTTTTGCAGAACATCAAATAGTCTTTATTGCATTTTACATCAAGTAAAACGCATACTAGTATCTAAACCGGGGCATGGATTTCCTTTTTCTCTCCTTTTTCTTCTCTCTTACACGGTAAAATATAATCATTTGTCTCATCCATTTGTACATCCCCAGTTGAGTAAAAGATGAGTAGTAAGAGAAAGAGTAGCACATTGATTAAAAAAATTATATTTCTCAGAGTGTACTCGAATAAATATATCAATAATACCTACCTATAAACTGTATCGAGAAAAGATCTCAATTTCTTCCATCAAAATGTCTCCGAAAAGCATCTCAATCTCAACTGAGCCTAATTCATTTTGACTTAAGCAATCGAGAAAACGTCTGTGGCAAAAACTCCCCTTCTCTCCTCTCCTCTCCTCTCCGAAAGCCCGGGACGAAAAGCAAAACCAAAGCGAAGATCAAGACGTGAACAAAGCCAAAGTGCGAGTGTAAGTGGGAGTGGGAGGCAGGAAAAGCTTCAGCGAACGTTAGTCAGTCTCGACCTCGACTCGGCAGGCAGGAAATGTGAGGCTGAAGCTTCTACTGGAAATTCAAGTGGAGGTTGAATTGGAATTTGTGAATTTGTGATTTCTATTTCTCCGTAAGATTGATGGGATTGCGCATATTGCAATTTGCAATCTAGCCATAGCCTGGCCAAACCAAGCCAAGCCAAGCCTAGAATTGACGGTCATGTCGTAAGGCACTACTACCAGGACCATTTCACATACCTCCATATAAATTACCTTATATGTATTTCATCCCCACTACAAGCAGTCATATTCTATTCGCCGATTTTCAAGATTAAATGAACTACCTCTCTGTTCCATGAGTACGCTGTAAAAACTGGTTGACCTAAAAGACTAGAAATCCACTCGTAATTAGTAATTAGGTACATTTATGATCGCAATTAGAATGCATCTCAGCTTTACCTAAAGTGTATTTGAGGATCTAAAGTGTATTCAAAACGCATCCAAAATGCATATAACAGTCCCGCTTTCAATATTAATACGTTTGCAAGCAAAATGAAAAAACCGAAGTTTTTAGAAACGTAAATAATAAAGAAATAGAAGGTCTGAAGAAATATCAAAAAATTAAAACCGGATTTTTTAAAAATGCGAAAATTAAAAAAAACAGTGAAAACAAGGAAACGACGTTTTGAAACAGTCTGAAAACTGAAAAACGACATTATTAAAAAGTATAAAAATAAAGAAAAGAACATTTCGAAAATCGTGAAAAAACAAAAATGACACCCTTTGAAGCAGAGTAAAAATGAAAATAAAACGTTTTCAAAGAAGCATTAAATAAAACATGAGTGTTTTTGAAAACATTTTGAAAAATAAAGAAATGACGTTTTGAATAAACCTAGAAAAAGAAAACGACATTGTTTAAAAAAACATAGTAAAATAATTTTTTTTTACACTTTCAAAACACATAAAAACAAAAATAAACTCTTTGAAACAACGTAGACAAAAAAATGTTTTCAAAAAGTGTAAAATAAAAGAAATAATGCTTTCAAATAATTGACTTTTTCAGTAAAATAAAATTCGAAAAAAATCATTTTCAAAAAATGAAAAATTGGACCGTGTTGAAAAGCGTGAAAAATATATATATAAAAACATAAAATGCTTTAAAAAACATAAAATGGACACAAGCATTTTGAAAAGTTTAAGATGAAAAAAATGGACGTTTTAAAACACCATAAAATGGATAGAAGCATTTCAAAAAGTTTAAGATGAAAAAATGGACGTTTTCGAAATCAAAATCGAACAAATGGAACAACGCAAAAAGGAAAAAAGGCATTTTCGAAAGGTGTAAAATAAGCAAAGTTCCATTTCCAAAATCCTTATCGCAATCCTCTATAATGCTCTTTTTATGATTTCCTGCGCTTAAGGCTAACTTTTTTTATCATGCATTCTATCTATGTATACTTACAATCATACTAATACAGATACGAGTACCTAGTGTTCTCGCATATTATATGCATATATTTTTCCTCTTTTAAGATTCTCTAGTTTTTACAGTGTCTTACTTGGAAAAGGAAGGAGTAGGAGAGACGTGGGTCTTATGTAGGTATGTATATGCGCCGACAGGGAAGACAGGGAAAGTAACAGGCTATAGAAATTCCTATTCGTAGAAAGGTACCTACCTACGTATACCATCAGCAGTCGCCGAGTGACTATAACTTGTACTTTGCCAAGTTCCGGAAGTCGCTTTGCTAAAAGCAGGCGTTGCTACTCAAGACAGACTTAGTTGCTCCTTAGAATGTGCTGTTGACACTCAGCGTCTGTGAGAGAAGTACTTGAAAGAGAGATCTCTCCATCGTCGACAGTGCCAGTGGTAGTCAACGTGCGGGACTGAAAGGATCTTGACTGTGGCTGTGGCTGTTGCTGTGACTGTGGGTTGTGGCAGTTTCTGTGGCTCTCTATTTTATGGGCTCCTGACCGAGAGTGTCAATTGTGTGAGAACTTTCGCGTCTTCCTCCATCCAACCTTCACTTTGACTTTGACTTTGGCTTTGGCTTTGGCTTTAACTGTAATTCTGCTCTGGTCTGGTCTGGTCTAGTTAATGGTGACAGAGTCCGGAGGTCCCTTCTTTAGAATTTTAGGACCAAGAGAAGAGCGTGTATTTCCGAACGTCACTGCGGGACCTCCCATTAAAGTGCACGTTTCTATACTTTGGAGAACGACTCTCTCTTTCTATTACTATTGACATTGCCATCGCCATTGCTATTGTGCTCTCTTTGCCCTCATCTTAAGACTCACTTTAATGGCACTCGAAACGTCTTAAACTGTCTATGGGCATCATACGCAGACCCAAAGCAAGGGATTTACTCCATTTTTCCCACCCAACTGACACTTTGACAAGACAAGAGTATAGTATA
>JAAXYX010003474.1:0-14319 GCA_036851915.1 Ptenothrix huangshanensis | reverse complement strand
TTGAAATGTTATTTCTAAAACCGTGTTTGTATGTTACTGTGTCTTAAGGCAATTACCATTGTTGGTAACAGTGTAAATAAATTGTTTACTTTCTCTCTCTAATCGACCTTAACAAATTGGCCTACGCCTAAAAAATCCTGGTTACGCCAGTGAACAATTGGTCAGAGTCCTTAGTCTAGCATTTAAATTAATTTTCAATTTCGGGTAGATAATCTGACCAAAAATTCATGACGCTAGAAAGTTAACCCCAACAAATTATTGGGAACTATTTAACATGCGTAAGCATAATATTTTTGACGGGGAGGTTATATGTTCTGTTGGTAGAGCTAAATTGACGTTATAAGGGTTGTAGGTATAACGAGAGTTTACTGTACATATGTAACAACAATAATTATAATGTAACAAAGTAGCTGACAGTTTCAGAATCCAGTTTTTTTACATGTGCTGTTTTTGCACGGACTTGCAGGGCAGAGCAAGTTAATTCTCGTCGAGCTCCAGAAATGGTGAACTGCATACTAGGATTCAAAGGTCGGCAGCTTTCAACAAAGTCGGCATAGTCCGGCCTTCGACACATGCACGTTAAAGAATGGAACTAGACAACTGCATTGACTACAACAACAATGCCGATCATGCAGTAATTACTTAGTATATTTACCTATAAAGGTGGCATCTATCGAAGCCTGGCCTAATACAAATCCATGACCCTGAAAAAAGTCAACTTGCACTGGCTCTGCAAAAGTCAATGTCAAAACTGTGCACGTGCAAGAAAAAAATTTAAATCAAGTTCATAGTTGAATTTAAAAATGTACACTGTTTTCATATAACGTAATCTGGTTACAAATAATAGGGCAGACGTAAAACACGTTTAGGTAGGTGCATCATGTTTAAATACGGCAAAAACTTGTTACCCTAGACAATGGAACTGACTTATCATTAGTTTCTCGTTACAATTCAAAAACTAGCTAAATGGGAGACAAAGGAGTGCATGAGAAAAGTATTTTAATCGAACATGAACTACGACACACGATACACCCCTGCCACATTACGAAGATTGAAGGCTAATCAAAAAACAAAATCCAAACATGAATAATTACTTGTTCTGTTCCGTTTTTATTAGTTGCAATAATAAAAGGAATTATTTTCAATTACTAATTAAATTAAATCTAACGATCTTTTTTATCATTTTGCGTCACTTTTTCATGACTTGAGATTTTGTTGCTGTTCGACACCCGAATTTTGATTTTTTTTTAAAATAGCTTTCGTCAGCCTGGACTTTCAATTATTTTTCAAAACAATTTAAAATATTGAAAATGTCTTCCTTGCATTAATTTCAATACATTCTTTAAATCCAAAAAGAGCGTTTTCTGGTCGGTTTGTTATTTAGTTCAATTTCACAGGCATAAATCTAACATGGTGAGTAATGGCATAGTTACAAAAATATGCATTAGAGGCTAAGTTCTTTTTCCAATTGGTACCTACGCTTTGGCCTCGGTTAAAATAAAAGTCGTAGAAATATTTGGCGTGAGCTTTACTAGAAAAAATACTACAGTATGTGATTCTGCAACGGAAATATGAGTCATGTGTGCAAAGATAAGTAAGAAGAAGACTCATTGTCAACTGTTATTCTACATCCGTCATTTCAGCTCTATACATACGATTTATTGATTTTGTATGTATTTGCTCCATGTATGTATGCTTTCTTGAAAGAATGCGCCATATGTTTTATCCATGTATGCACATTTAATTATTACGTTCTGCGGTCACTAAGTCACTAACTTTAGGAGAAATCCCTTCCAGTTGCATGATATCTGTTATCATTGTGTAAAGTGCAAACATGACACCATACAATAATGACTCCTAAACTCCAACTATGCGGGTGGTGTTATTTTTTTACGATAGTACAGAGTTTTTATTACTCAGCAAGTATTCGGATGTGCAAAAAATTCGCTTGCCATTAAAATAATTTCTTGTAAGGTAATCGTTTAATTTTAACATTTTGCAAAAACTTTCAAATCAAGTTTGGTTTAGCATATACAGATTTGCGCTTTTTACAATCTTAAAATTTGAACTAGATTAACAGAATGCATACGACTTGAAACCATTTGACTTTTTATTTAAATTTTTTCCCAGTTTTAAAAATCACAAAAACAGCCCCTGTTTCTTTACAAAAAAACCAAATGTTAAATCCCGTTTAATTTTGTAAATTTTTGTGTGAGGAAATCGACGATTCCTTTCCATTTTGAAGAATGCACTTGAAATTTGTTTTTTCTTACATTTTTTTCAGTTTTACTAATTATAATTACTAAATAGGATAAAGCAAATAATAAAATGAATCGAAGTTATAAAAAGTAGATTCAGTTAAATGGAGGAAGAGGAAGAAACAACCTACAGCCCTTTGGAAAACTTTGAGACATCTAGGAATGGTTCTACTTCAGATGCCCTGGAATTGGAGGGTGATCAAATACAGTCTCGAAGCTGTTTTGCCACTGTAATTAATTTCCTTCAAACCAGAAGCCACCAATTCTGGCTCTATGTCATTATCGTCGTTTTAATAGCTCTGCTTCCCATGACGGCGCTCCTGTGCCACTGTAATGCAGTAATGTAGTACAAATCATAATTTAAAATTACGGTTCATGAACATTGAAAGTAAATAATAATTGGTTCTAAAAATAGTAATTACATTTCTGCAGATTCAAGCATTGGGAAATGCAATACTCCTGAAGGAGAAGAGATTGAAAATCTCAAGCAAAAGGTTCAGATGATTCGGTCTGATTTTGGTAAACGCAAAATGAAGCTATGATTTACATATGAAGTAACTATTTACTAACTTAAACATTTAGCCAGTAGCGCTCAAAGAATTTTTTTTTCGTGCAGGCCTGGAAAAAACTTGATCTCATCCTGTGTAAATTTAAAAAAAACTGCGCCTTTTTCCTGTATATTAAATAAACGGAGTCGTTTCCATGTAAATTTTAAAAAAGTGCTCCTTTCTTTTGTATATTTAAAAAAAACACTGCGTCGTTTTCGTATAAATGTAAAAAAAACTACGTCCCTTTTGTACAAATTCTGAACAAAACTCATTTTTTGTATAGATTTAAAAAGTACTGTATTTTTCTTGCATTTTTTTTAAAAATGCGCCTTTTTCATGAAAATGTAAAAAACATTTGAATGAATTTTAGAAAAACTTTGTTGGCGGGTCAAGACCTACACGGCCTACGCCTAGCTACGCTACTGCGTTTAGCATTTGGTTACCATTTAATTTCATAAATCTGAACTTGGATTACTCTTTTTTTAAGTTGTTATTAATTACGTTTTGTCCACTTAGACCGCTTCCGCGAAAAGTCCAAGCACCAAGTGACAATTCTAGAGGGAAAAATCAGTAAGCCAGTTTATATTTTTTCATCCATCTTACCGTTATTTTTAATGTGTTAATCTGGAATTAATCAAAATATCAATTTACTCCTACCTCTTCCGCAGTGGAATTTAACCAGAATGCAATATCTTTGAAGGCTGAGATTCAGTCTGCCTTAAACACAAGTCAAAATTTTAAAACGAATTTCGGTAAAACATACACTACTATGTATTTATTTTTACTATCTAAACAAAATTAAAGAAATTAACGCCTTATAACTTATCCTTGTTTTTTCAAACTTTGCTGCAATATTTGTTTATTGACAGAAAAATTCCGTATTGAAGCAAACAGTACACACGTGAAATTGTTCGCAGAAATGCGTAAGTAATGCTGTAATGACTAAATAAATTACAGAAGAATAAAACAAAAACAGCGACAAAATTTCATTTTCTTCCAATTTGGTTTTTGAGGTGCAAATAAAAATGGTAATAATAATCACGGGTTTTTCATCCAGAGTCAAATGAAAAAAATGCTATTATGCTGGAGCAAATAGTTAACGATGTAAAGACTGAACATAATGGAACCAGAAATGATTTCGGTAAGAAATAATATGCGTTTTATAAAAACCGACTGCAAGATACTTTTACTGAAATCTAATTTCATATTTAATTTGATTTACATATTTAATTACACCATTCATTGAAAACATTTTTGCTTTGCAGAAAATTACCGCCGTCAATCCGACAGTGAAATTCGAACTCTCAAAAATCAAAGCCGTGAGTAAAACATTTAAATGTTCAAACTTTACATATGTACATAGTAGCGCCCGCAGGATTTTCATTAATGTACATATTCCTGGAAAAAAATGATCTCATTCAGTGTAAAAAATGCATCTTTTTTGCGTCAAACTTTTAAAAATTGTTTCCGTGTAAAGAAAAACTCGCTTTTGCGTTTTAAACAAAACTGTCTTTTCGTTTAAATTAAAAAATATGCGTCATACATATTCACGTAAATAAAAAAATTGGGTCTGGTTGTGTAAATTTAAAAAACTGCGTCATTCCTTTAAATACTAAAGACAAAAAATAATGATTATTTATTTAATGTAAAAATTCTTACATTATTCTTAAATTACTTTTGCAGGTACTTTACAAACCCTGAATGAAAGGGTGACCGCTGTAGAAGAGCAAAACAAGAATAAAATAAGTAATTGGACATAAATAAAATCAAAAAAGATTGCAGAACGAAATGAATTTTTTTTATTACTAAAGTAATAATTTTCTTATTTAATATTTTTATGATTAACTTTGCTCTTACGATTAGGCAGTTTGAAAGCTGATCTCGTAAGTGTCAAGCAAAATCTGGACGAGGTTGTTGAAAGCGGTAAGCAAAATCAATTCCGAAGCAACAGTTCAATAAATCATGTTTTGTTCTTTAAACAAAATTACCGAATCGAATTACCAATTTAAAGAAGACTAAATTTTTTCTCTGCTTTTTTAATAATTAACATTTTTAGACTGTGGAGGAATCATCAGCATCCCAACGACCAAAGACTCGTACTTTTTACAGTACAAACTAAATAGAACTTACGACTCAAAGGAGAACTGCCTTTGGATAGTGGAAAATTCCGAAAACTCGATTCGGAGTCAGTTGACTTTACAAGTTGAACTCGTTTCGCAGGAACTTAAAGGAAACGCTGGACTTTTTGTGTTGAAATGGAACCCCGATGCCAAAACTTTAGCCTCAGAACAATTATCGTGAGTAATCGCTTGTCGCTTTCCATATTTGAAATGGTTTAGGGAGCTTGCAAAAATTAGGTCGTGCTATTTTTGGTGCATAATTACCTTAAGTCAAAAGTCCAAAATGGCATAATTAATTGAAAAACATAAAAATCTTTTTTCATAAGGACATTGCAAATTGCAATGGTAGCACTCAATATTAGTTTAGTATTAGCTTAATATTAATACCTTTTTGTTTCAATTTTTAGAACCGGGAAGCATTACAATTTGACTGCAGAAGGACTTTATTTTAGTTTCACGTCGGACGATGAGGCATCGATGGGAGGCAAAGGATTCCTCTTAAGAATTTCGGTTATCCACATTCAGTTGAAAACCTACGGGTCGAATTTATTTTACAGGACTCCTTCAGGGAGTCACACGGTCTCCAGCTATCAAGGATTGGATCAAGTTTCCATTGTCATTAATCCAAGGAAATCAATGACTTTTATAATCAACAGTTATGATACTGAGCCCGATAGCGATGTACTTTACGTTTATGAAATACTGACGTCGGGACGAATTAGGGAGAAACAAAGGTATTGGATATAAACAATAAGGGTAAACCCAATGAAAAGTACTTATGTCAAGTACTTTCGTAGAATCGTAGAATCGTAAAAATAACTATGGTAATGTACGATTTTAAGTACTACGATTGGGTACACCTGATGAGGCAAAATGTACTTATAGTACGCAATTGTTTCTGTATGAGTTACATAATGAATTGTAGATTCTTATTTGAATTTGTAATTCAAAAAGTTTCTTTGAAAATGCTCATGTGAGCAACCATACGCTCATAAAGAAAAGGGGGGTGAGTAAGGGGCTGTGGCTCCCTCAATAAAGACGAAGTTATGTACAGACAGGTATAATGAGTTTTTTGCAGAATGTATATACAGTAGGTATCGTTGATTTTTTGAAATTTGCACAAAAACAGGTGCAGGTTGTTTGAATTTACACAAAATAGGTGCAATTTTTTTAAATTCACACAAAACCAGGTGCATTTTTTATTGTAGACAAAAACAGGTTCAATATTTTAAATCTACACGAAAACAAGTGCAATTTTTTAAATTCAGGCAAAAACAGGTGCAATTTTTTTAAATGTAGACAAAAACAGGTGCAATATTTTAATTTTACACAAAACAGGTGCAATTTTTTTTAATTTACACAGAAACAGGTGCAATTTTTAAAAACAAAAAAACCGGTGAAATTTTTTAAAACATAAAAACTGGTGCAATTTTTTAAATGTAGACAAAAACAGGTGCAATATTTTAATTTTACACAAGAACAAGTGCATTTTTTAAATTTACATTAAAACAGGTGCAATGTTTTTAAAACACGAAAACAAGGGCAATTTTTAAATTTACACAAAAACGGGTGCATTTCTTTTAAATGTAGACAAAAACAGGTGCATTTTTTTTAAATGTAGACAAAAAAAGGTGCAATTTGTTAAATTCGCACAACAACAGCGGGAGGCTTTTTGAATTTATACCAAAACAGGTGAAGTTTTTCAAAACAGTGAATATATTGCGGTGTTTTCATTAGTGAACTTGAAACGTATTCAAATAGCTTTTATAATTGCATACAAAAAATGTAGATAGGTTTTTGACGCTAAAGTGTACCACATTTTTCACTGTAAATATATTCCTCAAATGGAATCACAAGTTATTTATTTATTAAATATGTATTTAATATTTTATTTTATTATTATTTTATATATTATCTATATGCTTTTATATTTAAAAACTGACCTACTTTCAGGGTAAGTGGGAAATCGACTAATCCTCTGTCATTCGAAACTATGAGCCCAGTCCTGTCCATTTTTTCATCGGATGCATCCAAATCTTATACGGGCTTTAGAATTTCATGGATGTAAAGTCTGAATTCTTAACACGGATTGAGTGGCATAAACGAATGCAGTATAATGCCTCTGAATTTCAGCCAACTATAAACGTAGCTTTCTCTAAGCTGAACTTTTTTAAAATAATTCTTAAGTCCTGTTTACAGCGACTTTACTGTAAGTTCACTGGGCTTGAAAGTCTCAGATAGTGCCTTGTTAATCTTTCCATTTATGTTTTATTTTGAATTTGATTTTTCTGAATCGACGCACCATCGTTCCATTAGTTTTAAGCTTTAATTACGTGAATCAACGTAATGTGTTACTGGAATTTCTTTTATATAGCTTTATTGATACAAAAATTAATAAATAAAAAAAACATAAAACTTCTCACGGATCTTTTTTTCTGCATGCACGTGCTCTTAGAACGGATAGTATAATGCAATGATAATCAAGAGTCGAGCAGGGTTGTATGTTTTCCTCTTCTTTTTCTGTCATTCAGCTGCATAATATGAGGATGCCTAATTGCAAGTTACAAGAAAGTGTTATCGTAATCCTATGCTGCAGATTTGTACTTTGATCTCCCCATTACCCAATCAAGTTTAACACTAAAATTGCTTATATAAAAACCAAATTTCACAGGCGGTGCAGTAACACTAATATGCAAACGAGTTTGATACAAAAACAACAAAGTAACTAAGGAGTACATACTAATAATCCAGTTTAGAATCTACGACGAGTTTTTTTTTCTAGACGTGTTGCCATCCTGATTTTTACTTTGTAATTTGTAAGTAACAATAAGTAATTTATAAAGTTTACAGTCGCATATTACTCAAAAAAAAGAAAATGTGGATGTGAATCGACGCAGCGGATTTTTTTTAACATGACATGATATTGCATACAACGTCCGGTGTAATACTTAATTATTAATTAATTATAACAATAATGCCGATGCTTACGTGGCAGAAAATCGTACCTTCATAAACGAACTTTACTTATTGTTAAATAAATAACAAAACTAAAACAAGATTTACATATAAATCATAACAGCCTTAAAATGAATAATATCTAAATGGGCTAATCGTCAATCGTGTCTTTGTCCGATTTTGTGCTGTGTTCGAATATGCGACTGCAAAGTTCCACTTTCAGCTGCAGAGTACGAGCACTGCATGCATTTGTAAGGTCTTTCTCCAGTGTGGGTTCGCTCATGCCTTTTCAGAACATTGCTCCTTGCACACTTGAACTCGCAGTAGGTGCAACTCAGCGGTTTTTCCCCCGTATGTGTCATCATGTGCACGGTAAGGTCTGACTTTTGAACAGCAGCGAACGGGCATTGCCCACACTTATACGGTTTATGTCCTGTATGAACGCGAATGTGTCTGTTAAGATGGTAGCTGCTCTCCGAGGAATAGTCACACGAAGGACACTCAAAGACATTCTTAAAATTCGAATGTTCCCCGCCGTGAGATAGCGCAATGTGTCTCTTGAGACTGACAGTCTCAAGAGACACAGTGCTGTGATTGAATCTCTGCGGACACAACTGACACCCGAACATTTTCTCCTTCCTGTGAATTCTCATGTGAGACTTGAGGTACTCCCTCTTGTGGCATTTGTAATCGCAGTTGGGGTACGCACAGAAGATGTGCTTCGAGTGACTTTTCAAGTGTGTTACGGAATGTCGCTTGAGATACGCTTTGGTTTTGAACTGTTTCTGGCACACACCGCATTTGAAGAGAATACCAGTGTGAACTTCCTCCACATGTTGTTTTACTGCAAGATGGAATTTTGATTCGAAGTCACATTTTTCGTAGGGACAAGTGTATCTTTCCATGTCCAGATGGCTGTAAGTGGTCACCATATTTACTTGGATGTCGTGGAAGGGAAATGAATTTTCAAATGAATTTTGTTTCACAGGAAGGCGTTGAGGCTTTTGTTGTAAATGTTGAGAATGTTGAAGATGTTGAAGATGTTGTTGAGGTTGTTGAGTTTGGTGTTGTAGTTTTTGTTGTAGCATGTCGTTAAAATTATTGTTTATGATTTTAGTTCTGTAGTATTCTATACTTTTAATGTAATTCGGGAGAAAAGTGTAATTTTCGCATTTGAAGTAACATTTTGGGAAAGAGCAGATGTGACCGTTGAACTCCAGAATATTTTGATTATGATCTTCAAGTTTTTCTTCCTTCATTGGTGGAGATTTTTCAAAGGAATTTTTGTTGGATGGGTTGTCCTTGTCTTCAAGTTTGACTTTGAGGCTCTTTTGACCGGAAATATTTAAAAGTTTGCGCCATTTATTGTGCTTGGAATACACATCTTCGTCCTCCTTTGGGAAAAGCGCATCCATTTCAAGCGCAATTAAAAATAGAATTTTGAAAGTCTAAAAAAAGGTTATGTATTTAGAATTTTTCTTTAAAACATGATGTGATTTATTTGGGTATGCAATTTCTCTACATGATTGTTATAATTTTATAGTAAGTGTTGCACGGTCCATAGTTAGCAAATTAGAATAATAATTGGTAAGACAAAGGAATTGCTTGAATTACTAAACAAAGGTCTCCAGGAACAGATATGTATGAGGCAGAAAGGTGTTTAGCTGTGGCTGCTTGCAAGTCCTTTCACAGAATAACTAACGACTGACTAGTGAGAGAACTTTAGGATGATCAGCAGAATAAATGTGAAGACAGTTCCATTGTCTTGTTGATGTAATAAAATTTTGCTGTACTTGCTTGTACGTCTGCGGTATGTAGAGTGTAACCAGTTTATAATGTGAAAAAATTACTCACGTGAAATTGTAATTATTTACGTATGTATGTTAACTGCGAAGTATTTTTACCTGTTTATTTTAGAATCCAGTTTTTTGCACATGTACTGTTTTTACAATGGACTTCCAGTACAAGTTTGCTTCTTCAAGCTCTAATCGTAAGTTTTGTCTACCTTCGTACAAAGGTTAATTAGATTCTATATTTAAGGATAGTGCATTGCTGCCCACACGCGAGACTCCTGGGTACATTTATGCAGGAAAAATACACCAAAATCACATTAGATAGTAGAACGGACTTCACATAATTTCTCGCTACCATTCTAGAGCTAAGTATAGCAGGTCACTCCGTGAAAGAATTTAGTTGCAACAGTTAATAATTGTAATTACCTATGGACGGAATTGCAGAAGAGGGAATACATGAGAAAACTAATAATAATAAAAAAATAAATGACAATACCGCCCGTCTTACACGGGCGTTTCCAGACAACAGTCTGTAATTCTGCAGCAGCTGAAACATAAAAACAAGAGAATTTATTTTGTGGGAGTAAAGGTAAAATCCATGAATGAATGAATGAAGGCGCCAGTGCCTAGCCAGAAAATGTAATTAATTTATTAAAAAATTAACTGTATTGAAGCCTCAGCAGTATGCATTTTACCGAAATAAATTGACACTGTGTTGCCGTGTTGTCTGGTTGCTATCTTTTTGTTTTAGGTGTACTTGAACCCACACAGACCAATTCTTTTGGGTAAAACGGTCAGCTAAACTTGAGATGATGACAAACGATACTCGTTGGGTGGAAATGCTCAGGATTCTATACTAATTTTCTACACACGAACTGTAGCATTTGCAAACCAGAGGTTGTCTGGAATAAAGTTAAGAATGGGACGCAATGCAGGCTATTGCAACCTCATCCACACCGCCACGACCACACCCACGGCTCATAATACAATCCCTGCGAAGTAACTCGGTAACTCATTACGGCACATCGCCAGAGAAAAGCTTTAAGTAATTATTGAAAAGATTATGAATGCAAATGCAGTTTCAGTGCACGACAAATGTATTGTTGCTCATTTTACTCTGCAAATGTGGAGAAGAACTGCTTAAATCCATTAGATAATATTTTGAAGCGTTTTAAAATTTTCATCAATATTAATTTCGAAACGGTCCAAAATTTCATTTTAACAATTTGAAAACGGCCCAAAATTTCTTGTTTTACTTATTTGGAAACGGCCCAAAATTTCTTATTTTTCAGATTTCAAAACGGTCCAAAATTTCTTATTTCAATAATTTGGAAACGGCTCAAAATTCCTTTTTTCATCAATTTGGAAACGGCCCAAAATTTCTTATTTTACCGATTTGGAAACGGTCCGAAAATTCTAATTTTTCCGATTTCAAAACGGCCCAAATTTTTTTTATTTTACTTGGAAACGGCCCAAAACTTATTTTACCAATGTGGAAACAGCCCAGAATTTCTTATTTTTCCGATTTCAAAACGGCTCAAATTTTCTTATTTTAACAATTTGGAAGCGGTCAAAATTCCTTATTTTGACAATTTAGAAACGGCTCAAAATTTCTTAATTTATCAATTCGGAAACGGCCCAAAATGTCTTTTTTCAAACGAAACGTCTCATTATTTTAAAGATTTTGAAGCATTTTAAAATTCATTCTAATGGATTTAGGAATTTTTGGTGTTGGAACCATTTGGATTTACTTCATTTTGACTCTTCATCAACGATTAGCTTTTTCCAGGTTGTAGTGCAAAATGCCTATCTCTCAATATGGTTGGAGGGACAATTCAAAATTTACAATGTTCTGCTGTTCTGCATTCCATCATTTCACGCTTTATACTCAGACCTCAGACTACTGTGATGCATAAAAAATCTTTTTTATGTAACTATTACATTGAAAATATGTAGTGTGAGAAACTTGGAACGACTTTAATACTCCACGTCAAAATTGGTTGTTCAACGTTCAGTATGTAGGTAAGTGTAAATAGGAAAATCGTGTCTGCGTTCTGCAACGTATTAAAAAACAACTCACAACAAAAGCGCGATATATAATTACATGGAATTACATTAGTGTGCATATGCAGCTGACTTATATGAATCAATTAAAATCTGACTTCCTTTTCCCTAAACGAACATCGTTTTACAAATCAGAAGTTTTATTGAATAATTCTAAACATGAGCAAGCTTGGAAAACGAAACTGGTTCTGTAAGCTTCAACGTTAAAAGGCAAATGAGGCAGAGCAGATAATGACAAGTTTCCTGCAATTTTATCTGCTCTAAACAATATGCACTTACATTACTTAACCATTATAATTATAGTATTTATATGCATAATAATAAGAATACATACTCAAGAAGGGTGTTCTATTGATTTGATGAAATAATTTAAGACTACCCACACAAGCAAAAGCTTGCCTTAAAGGCTACATGCTACATAGAAGAGTAAAATATCAAAGTTAGATAGACTTAATTTACTTGTAAATTGTAAAATGTTGTTTTGACTGCATTACATTTATTACAAATTCAATATATTACCCAAGCAGAATTATCGCGTTGGCTTTTCATTTTCCTGAAATACTTCTGTAATTATGTGGTTTTACGGGAAATAGTTTTATTAGTTCACTTAAATAAACATATTTAGACATTTAGGAAAAATTAAATTCTGGTTTTGTAACCTGTACCATTATAAAAATGTCAAGATAGTCTTGAAAGTGCTAATGTAAATGTAGTAAATAAAAAATTTAAATCAATTTTATTATTACGTGTAGATACAGCGGCAATAGATGCGGCTTAATGTGACCGCTGCTCGCCAATCTGGTTTAAAATTGAGGCCTGATCTCTAATTGAACGGAAACTATTTTATTGATTTAACGATTTACTTTTCTGCTACTTTTAAATTGACCTGAGCATAATTCTGTATATTGTCTACAAGAAATTTTAAGATTAATACAAATACGGGTCTGGAATAAAAACGGAAAAAAGTTTGCTTAAAAAGGAGTTCAAATTGATGCCATAATTATACATAGCTAAAGCGATTAGAAAGCTAAAAAAGAATAAAAGCATTTCAAAGCATTCAAATGGTAATCGCCAGTTTTCTAAGCTTCTCTACTCACTCACGATAAGACTATAAATGCACAAATCTTGTTTGACAAACTATTAAAAAATATGAACACCGATAAGCATCATTTATTATTTAAGCGTTTTCGAGTAAAAATAAATCATCTTAAAGAAACTTTATGAACTGAACAAACAAAAAATACTTCAGTATTTGTAGACTAAAAAACACAAAAAAATCATAACGTACTACCAAAAATGCTATTTCAAAAATGAAAACGAAAATTAAGTTCGAACAATTTTAGCATTTTTAGAGTACAAAACCTTATATAAGCATTTTGAAACTTCAACTGCAAGGACTCTGTTATGTCAACATTGAGTTTTTGATTTTATTTTTGGATCAAACTTTTTCACACCACCATCCCAATATTAAGTATCATCAATCTATCGACACGAAGCGGAAATCGGTACGGAAAAGAAAAATAAACGGCAAAAACTCCGCGTTGCTTCTCATTTTTTTGAGGTTTGCACACCGTTGAGTTTTTGATTTTCTCTGCTCAGATTTTCCACTTTAAGCCATACTGACGAGTTGTAAAAACAACGAAACTAAGCCGCTTAGTCTATGATTAAGAGACAATTTGAGCTTTTTTCTGTGTAGTGATAAGGAATTTTTATACATAGCTGTAGCTGGATAGTAGTTTGAAAATCATGAATTTGTGATAGCTATGTACATGGCAAAAACGTGTTCATCTAAAACGCAAGGAATCTAAGTATTTTATGTATTTTATTCTTACTATAACAAAAACGATCCAAAATAGAACAAAATTAAGACACTGTTTGCACCTTCTATAATAACAATCTGGTGAAAGTACTTAATTATGTCTCAAACAAACAACAAGCTAAAACATAATCAACAGAAATAATCTAACAGGATTTTCAATTTTAAGACCTTAAAAAAAGGTTCATTGAAAATTTCATTCACATAGTCAATCGTCATATCTTTGCCCGATTTTATGCTGCGTCCTAACGTGCGACCTCAAAGTTCCACTTTCAGCTGCAGAGTAAGAGCACTGGGTGCATTTGTAAGGCCTTTCCCCAGTATGGGTTCGCTCATGCCTTTTCAGAACATTGCTCCTTGCGCACTTGAACTCGCAGTAGGTGCAACTCAGCGGTTTCTCTCCCGTATGCGTCATCATATGCACGGTAAGGTCTGACTTTTGAACAGCAGCGAATGGGCATTGCTCACACTTATACGGTTTATGTCCAGTATGGACGCGAATGTGTCTGTTAAGATGGTAGCTGCTCTCTGAGGAATAGTCACACAAAGGACACTCAAAGACATTCTTAAAACTCGAATGTTCCTCGCCGTGAGATAGCGTCATGTGTCTCTTGAGACTGTTGCTGTGATTGAATCTCTGCGGACACAACTGACACCCGAACATTTTCTCCTTCCTGTGGATTCTCATGTGAGACTTGAGGTACTCCATCCTGTGGCATTTGTAGTCACAGTTGGGATACGCACAGAAGATGTGCTTCGAGTGAC
>JAAXYX010003473.1:0-14325 GCA_036851915.1 Ptenothrix huangshanensis | reverse complement strand
ATTCTGTCTCAAGCTTTCTGTATTGTCGCAAATTTCAGTCTTCTTTATTGTGTATTATAATTCTAAGTGCAATATATCGTTATTTTTCTGCTGAAATCAATAATCCTTGATTATTCCTAGATTTTGATTTTACCGCTCTAATACTGGTCCTGTTCTAAGGGGACCAACTAAACACTGTTTAAAGTAGAGCAGTTTTAATTTCAAGAATTAGTGATTTCAACAAAATTTGTGTATGGGGAAGTGTGATTTTTTCGATAGGAAATGATGTGAGGAAGCAACAAAGGAATAATCCAAGAGACTTTTGAAGGCATGTTAAATTAAATTTACAACGTAAAGAAAATTAGTTAACAATTTAAACAGTTGAGCACTAATTAGTGAACAACTCTGGAGAAAATAAAATTAATATAGCGCGTACGGAAAAGGTAAAATAAAAAGTGCGATTTAACTAAGAATCTGAATTCTCAAATAAGATGAAATGACATTAAAGGAAACTCCATCCGAATTTACACAGTAAAAATATGAACGTGTTAGTGAGAGATTTAGCAAAGAATTTTGTCTAAAAAGATGATTTTACTTTATGTAAAAGTGTTCCGCAAGTAAATTTTAATTTTACGCTGGTTTTATAAGCCATACTTTTTAAATATAATCAAGTTCATTTTTAGAAATGCAGTTTTTCTTAAAACACGGATTTTAAAAACACTCGAATGTTCAAAATAGGCAATCTTGAAACAATAGTGAAACAATTTTAGAAATAAGAATATTTCAAATGGTGAAAATTTTCTAACAGGATATCAGAAGGCGCTTGTTTTCAACGAATGAAAATTTTAAACGATGTCAATTTTAAATTAATACGAATTTGAACAAAAGAATTTTTAAGTACGAATTTCGAAGGAGGGAATTTTTAATAAATACGAATTTCACCAAAACGCAATTGTCAATAAATGAAAATTTTAAAACAAGAGAATTTTCAATACATGCGAATTTCAAAAGACAATTTCGATAAACAAATTTCAAGCGGAACAAATTTCCAAAATGCACATGGAAGTATTTTAAAAGGCGCAAACTTTGGACTATTGAACAGACTTAAACCTCAAACACCTCTGGTTAAAATGCAGACTATCAAAAACTCCTTTCAAAAACAAAAGCGAAGTAGTGACTTTAAATTAACAAAATTCCGAAATCCTCAAAACACACATGAAGTGAAGGATAAACAATCACCGAACTTCGTTAACAAAAATACCAACTAAACTAAATAAATCCTTAAACAAAAAATTCACAAAAAATGACTTTGCAAAGCTGAAAGATTCCAGCTGCTAGTCCAAAACTGTCTCCATGAAATCAAATGAAACTAATAAATAATAACAAGAGTGAATATAAGAATGTAAAAATAAAATGTTTGCTGCCACTAACAAGTTCTATCATAAACTTTGAAAACAAAGTAGGTACTTTGAAACGTGTTCTTTCCCTCGTATGTTTAAATGCAAGTGTATAATGTATAAACAAGTACAAAGACCCGTTGAGAGCCAATTGAGCAGAAGTGTGAAAGCGGAAATCAAAAGAAAGTGAAAGAAAGTGCGTGCTAGAGTAAAAACAAGTAGGTGGATGACAGTACTTGGACAAAGGGGTGTTTGTGTTTCCTACTGATGTGCTGTCTCTTTGGCACTTATTAGTGGGAGGAAGGGAAGACTTGTTAAAGTGGAAGAGGGTAGCTTTGGTGACTGTGTGTGTGTGTGGTTGTTGTTATTGTATGTGGGTACTGGTGGTGGTGTGGGTATCAGTGTTGCTGTTGATATTGGAATGGTGTTAACAAGTGTTTTTGAACAACCTGCTGCTGTGCGGCGGCCATGTACGGATACGGACCGTATGGATTGAACACGAAGGGGTTGAGTATGCCCATGTTCCCCGCCATCTGTTGCATGCGGCGAAGTTGCCTCTCCTTCTCCGTGTCAGCGAACTTGACCACGAGGCTTGACGAGGCTCCCTTGACAACCGAACTTTATTGATTATTTTCACCCTCACTCTCTTTTTACCCGCTCCCCAATCCAATCCAATCCAAGTCGAGCCGAGCCAAAGGAAAGGAAAGGAAACCAAATAGAACCAGCCACTCCACTTTCTCTCGCTCTCGCTCTAGCTCTAGCTCTAGCTCTAGCACCAGCTCTCCGCTACTCCTTGCGCTGATTCCCTGCCTCCCTCCTATAACCAACGATAACGAACACTAAGAGTAGTAGCGAGCCACCCAGCCAAGCCAGGCCAAGAGTTTCCAAGTGAGTCAAGAGTCTCTGCTCCGCTCTTGCCGGGTATCGTCGGAGTCTCGCACAAACAGACGGAGCCTCGGCACTTCGGAACTTTGGAACGTCGGAGTTTCGCTCACTAGTGCTATACAGAGTCTGTCCTCCTGTCCTATGTATCCTTCCCCCTCGAACTCCACTGACTCACTCAAGAAGACCGAGTGAGCTCTCGCTGTTCTCGGAATTCTCTCGACTCCCACCAAAACTCAACTGAACTGAACCAAACTGAAACCTCAACTCTCACATCCCCACCTCTACCTCTACCTCTCTCTCTCTCTCTCTCTCTCTTCCACTAGCTCTCGTTCTAGCTCTAGCTCTAGCTCTAGCTCTAGTTCCTTTTCCTACCAACAACAATTCTCCCTCTCTCTCTCTGGACGCTCTCTTCATATACGTAGGTACCTACCAATATACATATATATACCTTCTCGAATAGAAGCATACCTTCCACTTCCACTTCTACTTGACATACACAAATAAATAACTGCCCCACATGCATCTATACACAAACATCCCATCCCATCCTATCATACTTGTACACAATTATTCTTGGAATGCCTACCTTAAGCAAGGAAAAAATGTGAGTTGTCTATACTCTATAAGGGGAAGCTATACACAATAAAAACTTATAGCTAGAGTGGGAGCTATGAGCGCTTAGAAAACAGCTGAATGAGCTAAACTCCTCAATGTCGAATCCAATCCGAATCCACTGTAGACATGGTATGGATCCCATATAGGAATGAAATGCTACCCTACACAGCTGGGAGATTGCAAATATTTAGCTATATACCTACATAAGTACATATATCCCTACCATGGTAATGGTTTTATACTCGTATCTACCATATAGGTATTCTATCTAGGTGAGGTTTGAAAGTGGGAGTTGGATGCGCAAGGCAAGGAAGTTGAAGAGACGAGAGGAGAAGAGAAGAGAAGCGAAGGGAAGAAAGCGTACGAGACCAATGGTATTCTCTATATATTATACCTACATGAAGGAGGAAAGTTGGTTTGGTTTGGTTTCGTTTGGTTTGGTTTGGTTTCGGTTTCGATGCTGGTACTCTGGTAGTGGTACTCTGGTAGTGATGGTATGGTATGGTATGGCATGGTATACTATGGTATGGTACTGGTAACGGTAACGGTAACGGTACTCGTACTGGGACTGGTGTTGGAGAGGAGAAGAGAAGAGAAGACAAGACAAGACTTACCGGCATGGTTTGACTGCCATGTAAACTATTGATTGCTGCTGCGGCCTCCGAATGAGACCCAAACTTGACGAATGCACAGCCTGCAAAAAGAATATCCACACAAGCATTAGACATCACGGGTAACACCGTACCCCATATACAAGTAGGTATGCAACCTTATAGTCATATCATAGCCCATGTAATTATAGGAGCCCCAAACAGATAGATGTACCTACATAATACAAACAGACGTGTGTGTAGACAGACAGGCATTCTTCATCTACACGGATTTAATACACTGGGCCAGCCATATCATTATTATTCCCTTATACAGATATAGGTATATGGGTATATGGGCAAAAAAGTAATATATGGATTTTTTAAAAGCAAAACCGTCTATGTGTAGATACCTTGTAATGTATGGGATATATGTACTATACTATACTATACTATACTATACTATACTATGCTATAATACCTACAATTTCTGTTGCTTTCGAACGGAAAATGATTTCGCTAGAGGGGAAGAAAAGAACAAGGGTAGAGAGGGATGGTATGGTATAGAAGATATAGACTCGTGAGATGGTAGATGGTAGATTGGGGATGCTACATACACACACGGGTTGAGATGCAAAGCTCTCCCTCGCTATAGTGACAAAAGAGAGAATAGTTGCTCTCGTGGTTGCCATGACACTATCGATCTTCCCAGCCTGTTCTCTTTCTCTCGCTCTCGCTCTTTACAGCTCCCAACAGTTTTCTGAGGCTATTGATCTTTCCTTCGAGTCTCTTCTTTTTCCTTCTCTCTGCTCTTCTATTCTCCCTCCTATTCCTCACGGCTCTTTTACTCCCTCGCCAACACACTCTATCTTTCTCGCTCTCGCTCTTTCTCTCTCTCTCTCTCTCTCTCTCTCTCTTTCGAGCTTCTACCAGAATAGGAATACGAATAGGAATAGAAAAGAAACAGTTATTTTTGTAGAGAAAGCTGGGATATCCTGTCAAAGGAGGAGAGAGACTAGGCTGACATAGGAAAGATACAGAAAAACCAAGTGGTTTCTTGGATTTGGATTTGGCATGGTATGGGTGGGATTGGATTGGATTGAATGGATTGCATTGCATTGCCTTGCCTTGCATTGCATTTTCCAGGAGATGACTGTGACTCAGTCAGGGTACAGTGGACTGGATGGGATTTGTGTTTGTGTATATGTGGAGAAGAGGAAGAGAGGAGGATATACATAGAGAGATTGAATGGACCGACTGGAGAGAAGTTGAGAGGAGCAGAGAGTAGAGTAGAGTAGAGTAGAGTGGAGTTGAATCGAGTGGAGTGTTGTAGAGCACGGAGGTTGACTAGCAGGTGGTTGCTATGATGACAACAAGGCTGAGATATACAAGCGATCTTTGAGGACATTGTGGCTACAATGCTTTTAAATCTTTGTCCGTATATTTATGTGTACGGAGGAACAGAGATATACCGAAGCTTTGTACTCTTCCTATGCTATCATTTTTCCTATTGCCTTTCCAATTGCTTTTGCCTCTGCCTTTCCTATTTGTCTTTGTCTTCGCTCGCTTTGAGTCTTTGGTCCTGGTCTGGTCTGGTCTTTGAGTGACTTTGGCTTTATTTTCAATTTTCTACAAAGGGATGCTATCCCATCCTAGGCTGCAGGTCAATAATGTGAGCAAAAAATGTCCCGCTTTGGCTTTTCTTACACAAGACGGACTTAAAGAGACTACAATTTACAGAGTAAGACAACAGAATACAGACAAGGAAGGAGAGAGAGAGAGAGAGAGGAAGGGAGGACAAAGCCAAAGCCACGAAGCCAAAGCCAAAGCCATGGAATCCGCAGGGAAGAAGGGAGACAAGATAGAGAAAGAGACAGAGACAGAGAAAGAGACCGAGAGTGAGTGAGAGCTTCTTAGAATGACGTCGTGGGAGAGACAAAATCATCATTTCATCTCCGCCGGAAGAGAAAGATAGAGAGATAGAGGGAGGGAGAGAGGAAGATGAGCAGAGATGAAGAGATAGAGGCTCAAGATAAAAGTGGAAATTGCTATTACCAATTGGGATTCGATTTCGAGGAATTTCAAGAAATTCTATTAGGTTATGACGGCAAGCGGAAATTGGTTGTGAAAAAATTGCTAAGTAGAAACAAAGGGGATAGGACCAAGGTAGGATTCTTGAGGGAATTTTTTACAAGGGTTTGATGAAAAGGGAAGGAAGGGATGGTATGTTTTGTGTTGTGTTGTGTGATTCGATGAGATGAAATGTGATGTGATGTGAGTAAGAGTGTGTAAGATGAGGTACCTTTGGAAGTTCCGTCTGTGCCACGAAGGATCGTACATTCTTCAATGCCACCGTAGGGTGCAAATAAAGCTTTCACGTCCTCCTCTTTCTGTGATTTACTTAGCATCCCTACAAACAGTTTCCTGTCTTCTCACCAACATCCACAAAAGCAACATCGACAGCAGCAGGATCAGCAGGAGGATCATGATCATGATCAGCAACAGCAATCAGAATCAGAACGAACCAGAAATCAACACAAACAACACACACCTTGTCAGTATTTTCCAAATCCCAATCACATATTTCTACAAGTACATAAGTTCACAATTTTAAATCACATTTCAAATTATAAATACCGAATCATACACCTAATCCCTATACATCTATGAGAAAAAGGCTCATTTTTTTTCAAAAAATAATGCTTAAAATGAGTAAAAATTCTATTTTTCCTAAATCAGAATTTTTGAAAGTTCAAGTAATCAAGGTTCTGAAGTTTTAAGTTTTTTTCGTTATTTAACAATAACGAAATCACAGGGACGGAAAATGAAACTGAAAATGGTTAAAATGATGAATCTGAAGTTTGAGTTTTGAAAAATAAACAAAGCTGAATTATTTATAATAGATGAAAAATGAACGCAAAATTCTGGCATTAATAAACAGTTTCTTTCCGAATTCGTATTTCAAAGTTTAATTGAAAAATTCAAGAAAATGAAAAGGTTTTTTTACAAATGTTCAGCTTCGTAATTGTGGATTTTTGAAAATCTGAATTTCATAAATCATAAACTTGTAAGATTTCGAAATTCCAAATTTCTAAAATTCTAAAATCAAAACTTCTAAAATTTCAACGTGCAGAAATTTTAAATCCTAAGTTTCAAAAATTTCAACGTGCAGAAATTCTAAATCCTAAGTTTCAAAAATTTCAACGTGCAGAAATTCTAAATCCTAAGCTTCTAAAACTTCAACGTGCAAAAATTCTAAACGTGTAAAATTTAAAAAAATTAAAATTCGAAATTAAAATCCATTTCAAAGCTTGAAAATTCTAAATTATAATCGCTAAAATTACATAGTTGTAAAATTCTTTTGAAATTCAAAACTCCTAAAATTCTAAATCTCTAAAATTCCAAAGTCCTAAATTCTAAATTCTACACGTACAAGATACTAACTAAACCAAATGAGAATTTCTAGGATATTTTACAAGAAAAATTTATCTAAAAAATTTAATAACGTACCTCCGCGGTTATCCGAATCCGCAGGTTTGACTTGAATGGGACGGTTCATCTAAAAAACAACAAGTAAAGGGAATACGATTCACAATTTCCCCTTCTCTCCCCAACTTGGTTTTGATTCTTTGGATTTGTCACGAATTTCTATTTCTGTGTTTCAATGCTTTCTACTTTGTGTGTATTTGTGTGGAGCGACTTTCTTTCAATTTCTCTAAACTTGGAAAGTTTCAATTCTGCTTTTTTTTTACTGTTTACGGGTTTGTGGGAATTTATTTTTGGGGCTTGTGTAGGTAGTTGATTTCTTTATAAATGTTGAGTGTTGTTTTGGCTGATCACTTGTTCTTGTCGTGTTTAAGAATTATGGAAATGTGCTTTAGAGTGTAAATTGAAAACTGTTAATAAATAGTTTTCAATTCTGTCATCAGTTTTATCGTTATACTAGTTTATGTTTGTTTAATTGGAGATGATAATTCGGTTATAATAGATTTCTTTATCGTAAGTTTATTTATTATCAACCCTAGTGTATATAATGTTAATGTAGTAAATTTAGAAAATGTTGTAGTTCTTTTTAATTATTTATGAATTAATTAATTGATGGCTAGTATTATCAATTAATATATATATATACCCTACCAGTAGTGTAATAATTACTAGTTGCGTTATAAATTGATTTGATTGATCCAGGTAAATGATTTAGATTTCATTTAGTTGATTAATTATTTTTAATGAGTAGGTAGTAATTCTTGTATGATAAACTGCAGGAGATAGAAATAGAAGCTTGGTTAGTGAGTTCTTTGCTTGTTCAGTTCCTGTTCCTACAATATAGTGTAATTAATTGTTGATTGTATTTTTTTGCAACAGTCGAGTTGAGTTGGCTAATACTTTTGTTTCTTTGCTTTTTGTTAGTGGAATTGCTTAAGTACTTGCGTAATCAGTTAATTTTTACAATATATATTATGTAATAATAATTAATATCTACAGTTAGTTGTTAGTAGTCGGTAATAAATATAATTTTCAAGTCAATTAGTTAATTTTAATATAATAATAATGATTGTATTACAGTGAAGCTCGACAGGTTGCCAATTTAATTAATTCAAACATCCAATTCACCCACAACAGACAGACGAAAAAAATCGACAGACTGACTAACAATTAATAATTACAATTAGATCATGAATGTCTAGAATACAATCACGATTTAACTGGAAATCGAAATTCAAAGCAGCTGTTTCTCGTTTTTAGGCTACGCTCACAATAATACAATCACGGTCACGACGGAGAAGACGACCACGACGACGACAACAAAAATAATTCCACGACGTCAAAGTCCCGTCAAATTCAAATCCAACCAAACAAAGAACGTACAAAAAACGACAGTTAGAGTTTTCCCGTTTACTTTACAACATTTTCCCACTTAACCTTCTAGTACTTCTCTTTAGTTCTTGTTGGGCTTCATTATTATTCTTAACTCTACTTCATTTATTTAAATCGCACCTTCAATTCAACCACAGTTATAAATTGTCAAGTCCTTATAATTAGTTATGCAACGTTTTAGTGTATCACCTTAGACGAATTCCTTGTCGGAGACGAAGAGGAAAAACAAGTCAGCTAAAATTACAGCGGGAAATTAAACTGAAAGTTAAACTACTGGGAACAGTTAGTATCAAGAGGTCAGAGGTCTACAGGTTATAATTTTTATTAGTAATTATAATTAAAGTTGGTACTGGTACAACTGGTGATGGTATCAAAAAGAGTGCTGTGAGACATTTAGATTTCCGTGTTTTGTACAAGACAGTCAACAGTGACAGTCAGTTGTCAGTTGTTGTTGGGAAGCTGTAGATATATTGGGTTGTGAATAATAATGGGGTCTAGGAATAAATCGAGAGTAGAAAATACCACAGTTATAACTGTGGAATTATTAGTGTTATTAGTTGTAGTAAAATTACTAGTTTTGGCTTGTTTTGTTTCAGTATTAATATTTAAGTTAGCGATTGTGTTTGTGTTGGTGACGGTTTTGGTAAGAGCAGGTATTATTGGTATTGGTATCGGTGTTGGTGATTGTGGTAGTGGTAGCGGTAACGGTAACATTGACGACGACAACGAGAACGAAGACACGAAGACACTAGGATAACGATGACACAGTGAACAACGATGACGGTGACGGTGGCAACGACAACGACTATGACAACGACGACGACGACGACTACTTAGAAGAATAAGAAGACGGTAACGACGAGGACGAGGACGACGACGACAGAAGGAGAGGATGAAAATGCAACAAGAGGAGGCTAAGGGAGAACATAAGAACAAGAAGAGAACCAGAACGAGCACCAGTACAGCAACCAGAACCAGAACCAGAACCCGGGTAGTGAGTGAGGATCGTGAGTGTACAAGTAGAAATACGGGCAGGCGGTTCACACACAGAAACAGAGAGAGAGAGAGAGACGGCTGCAGGGCAGGCGGGTAAGGAACGAAGACTCGAAAACTCGGAAACTCCGTCGACTTGAACACAACCAGAACCAGAACCTAAACTCACCTCTCCGAGTCCAAAGACCGAACCAATAACAAGCACGAGCTCCTCCAGTATCCCACACACATCCCCACGATTTTCTCCAGCACAGAAGCCACAACCAAAAACAGCTAAACCTCCGCTGCCGTTACTGTCCCCACTCGGATTTTGGATTCCGAGCACTGAACAAGAACCGCGAAAGAGCTGGCATGGAAATCGTGCTGCAGCGAGAGCTAGAGCTGGTACTGGAATTGAAACGGGAATCGAAGCTGGAATTGACAGCACTAGTTTCTCGTTGCCTCAGTCAAGTGAGTGTCAGTCAGTGAGAGGAAGGCATCTTCAACCCACAACCCGAACAAGCTTAGCATTGCCAATCTCAATCCGATGCGACCGAATTTGACAAGAGAACATTAGCCATGCTGTACTAAACCTAAGTCAAGTCAAGTCAAAACCGAAACCGAAGCTAAAGCCAGACCCGGAGCTAATGCTAGAGCCCAAGGGCTAAACCTTTAGAATAGGCACGAGGCAGTAAACATGATGAAGATGAAGAAGAAGAAGACCAGGCCAAACCAAGTCAAGCCAAACCAAGCCATAGTAGACCAGACCAGACCAGGGCAGCAACAGGCTTCGACTTTTATTGCTCATGACCGAACGGAATACGGAATAAGGAGCAAAAATAAGGAGTAGGAATAGAAATAGCAAGACCGAATACCGAACAGGGAACAGTGAAATACGAAATTCTAAATAGCATGTATAAAATATCCGTGTGATCATACGGCGCTGGAGAGCATAGCCACGGAGCGAAAGACAGCCCAGTGCAATATATCGTAGGAGGATGACTGTGGATGTAGATGGATGTGTGTGTAATGGGATATAAGAGGAGAAGAGAATAGAATCGTGGAAGATGCTACGTGCTATACGTGTCATACGTGCTACACGTGAGGAAGTGGGGATGTAGACGTTTTCGACTTGACGTCTCTTGTTTTCCAGCTCTACAATCTACGATGCACAGTCACACTGTAGTCGTAGGCGTACCATAGCTCTTCGCTTATTTGATGTTGATGCTGCTTTTGCAATTGCTATTGCTCTTGGTCTCGGTGTTGGTGTTAGTCTTCCCGATCTTCTTGCATCTTCTACCACTGGCGTGCTGAGGAGCACGTCTTTACAATATATCCACCAAATCATTGCCAACCAAATAATAATACACCGGAACCGGAGGCAGAGTCAGGACCAGAACCAGCTCCAGAACAAGAAACAAACCAAACTATCTGTAGAAGCGCATACATCCCTCCAATATATCCATATTCCCAGGAAAAGTATACAAAGGGATAAGTATTCATGTCCAGTTCTGTCCAGTTGCCGTTCTCGTCCTTGTCCTCGTCTATCTATCAGTCATGAGTGGGAAGGCTCGGGAAGTGAAAGAGGCTTCAAAATATGACTGGAGTGGAAGAGTATAGGTAAGTGAAAGGCAAATATGGACATGGACGGATGTCTACACCTATAGCTATCCTGTCCTCTCTCCCTATAGCTTCCATGTAGGGGGCATTATGTGAGGCAAGAGTGAGTGAGAGGTTGCGATGGGAACGGAAAATCGATCCACACCTGTGCTCCCTTTCCCTCAGCTTTTGCCTTTGCTCGTGCCAGCACTTTTGCATTGGCTTTGCCTCTGCTCTCCCTTGCTTTTGCCATTGCATTTTGCCATAGACATAGGTTTCCTATTTTGCTATTGCATTTGCTCTATAGAATAGACAGGATTGTAGAGAGGGATTTGATGGCATGGTGTGGTATGGCATGGCATGGCATCGCATCGCATTGGATGGACGGATGGATGGAAAGATACTTGAGAAGTTGAGAGCTTCCAGCCTGCTCTACTTTTATTCCCTAGGAAAAGGCACAGCGTAGTTTCGGGTCTTGCCTTTCTTTCTTTTCAATCTGGCATAGTATGGTATGGCATGGTAGGGCATTGCATGGCTTGGCATGATGTATGGGAAATGTTCGTGGAATTCCAGTCTCTCCTCTACTTGGAGATTTAGACCATCTTAGCATTCAGCATTGGAGTCGACATGCAATACTTAAGAACCACGTCCAGGACGAGTCGAGGAAGCAACAATATGTGAGAATGAGAGAGGGAGAGCATGATGACGATGATGATGGTGCATAAAGCATTTGATATAGAGGATAATCTAGTGGCAAATCAGACATGTACAGGATTTACCAGGCTTCATAGGAGGATTTTATTAGGTGGAAAAGGCAAAGGCAAAGACAAACCGCCTACTCATATCAGACTCATTTCGACATTTCATTTCATTCCGTCATCATTCCACTCGAAATGTTAAAACTTTAAAACTAACTTGAACAATGGGGACGGGAACGATGTTCATATACCGTACCGCTAAAGTCTATAACCTTACTCATCCTAGAGAAACATATATCCCTATATATATACACGTGTCCCCAGGTATATATCCTTGTCTTTTATGTCCACACATACCTTATACATACCTACATACCGAGGTGCATGTTGGATTTATACATTTATTATCATGTGCGGGATTTATTGCAGAGCTGGAGAGAGTTGAGTTGAGTTGATGTCCCGAGTTTGGTTTGGATTTCACAGTTTTAAGAGGAGTACAGTGTTTTATTTCAACTTTTGATTGATGGAGAGGTGAAGTGGAGGAGAAAAGATACTTTCGACGTGGTACTTTGTTCGGGATTTGTGAGAATTAGAACAAGGACTAAAAAAAATCGACAGTGGATTTTCTCTCTGAAATAAACAGTCCCAAGCAGGCATGCGGGTCGAGATCCGTATACTGCTAATGAAAATAACTTTGCCTCATTTTAATTTGAATCGGCTGTGTAATCAATTACAAAACCTATACTTACATTTAGATTATCGAATCCTGTCTGAAGAAGCCACATAATTAGAATAATGTAGGGATGTCACTGTCCTTTTTAAAATATGAGCGGGAAAAGTTTCATTGGAATTTAGGAAGTTAAAGGAAGCAGGTACTTGAGTAACTTGAGAGACTAAGTGCTGGAGAAAAAGATGCGGGTGCTTGGCCCTACTTTGTAAGAGATAAAGAGGAAGAAACGAGGCGAAAGAAAGAGAGAAAGAAAGTGTGAAAGAATCTCTTGGTCTGTCTGTCACCTGCAATTTCCTAATTACTAATTTCAATGTGAATCGAGAATGCAATTAAATTTGCATTCCCTCAACTGCCTTCAATCCGTTGCTCAATTGCCTAGTCTGGTCTGGCCTCGTCTTGTAAGAGGGAAAGTGGAGGAGAAGTACCTTGATAGGTACATGGAAAAGGCAAAGTTGAGGTAGAGAAATAAGGAATAGGTTGGAATGTAAGGGAATTAATGAAATGGAATGGAATGGTGAATGAGAATGAGCGAGGCTAATGATGAGAGGCAGGCAGCTAAAGGTGATGGTTGCGGCACAGCATTCAATTATTCATTTCATTATTCCCCAAATTCACTTTGCCTATTCAACATCCCCTACTTGAAACAAGGCAGGAACAAAGCAAATCAAAATAAATGCTTCCAAACTCCAAACAAATGTACAGTATTATTGAGGCCCGAGGAGAAGGAAGAGATAAGACGACCATGGCCATGCCCATGTCCATGCCATACAATACAATTGATGGCTAAACTGAACTAAACGCCTACCTATGTACGTTGTTAAATGATTTTATAATCAGAGCTACTTGTACTAAGTGACTTCTGGTACAGCTAAAATTCCCCATTCTTGTTGACAATGTTATCTCAATCTTTGTTTTTACCAGGAATTAACTGGATGGTCTACAGGTTCCTTTTCTACACAGACAGGTCTGTCTTTTCCTCTTATCGTTAGTCATCATCATCATGATTTCTAAAGTAATGCGCGAAAGTTTGAACAGTTGCAACAATTATTATTGCTTGACGCCTGCATGAATGAAGACGATTAATGCATTAAGAGATTGGAGAAGAAGGAGGAGAGGACTTATTGAAAAGAACGTGTAGGTAATAATGGATTGTATAGATAGAGATAGAGTCCTTGTAGAAGTGGGTTAATGGGTGAGAATTGAGCAGGTGATCGGGAGGGATACAGTACACGTAGGTATATATGAAGGTGATAAATGCATAGTTTTCCGAGTTTCTCAACTACCTACATCAAATTGTATGGAGGTATTGCACTTTTCAAAAGGATCGGAAATCCCTAGAATAGACTTTTTGAGAGAGTGCCAAGATGGATAAATGCATCTTTTTCAAAGGTGTCAAAACGTCCTTGTCCTTATGGTTTTGTTCACAATGGTTTGTTATGGCTGCTGTGTGAAACCTATGCCAGGAATAGACATTTTGAAAAGGACCGAATGCGAGTCTTTTCAGTCAAAGCGCTCTAATTTGCAATGTAAAATAAGGTGATATCTCTGATTATGTGTGGTAGGTGTTTTGAAAGGTGTTTGTGTTCAGAGTTTAAAGGATATCTGCGACTTTTTGAAAAGTGTCAAAATGTTGTAATTGTTATTTTTAGAACGATCTGTTTTCAATTAACTGTAGTAGTTCAGGCGGGTTTAAATAAGGTGATCAGTGGAACATTCAATTGGTTCACGTAGTTCGGGTTTCTATATTCAAAATACTAACTATACGAGTGCAAATAGTTTTTTGGAAAGTGTCGAACTTGAATATATTCTAAATCTTTTTCAAAAGCCCGAAAAACCGAAGAAAAAAATCTTTCAGAAAATTGTCAAAATAATATAAATGTATCCTTTTGAGAGGCTCGAAAATGTATAAATCCATCTTTTGAAAAGTGCTAAAAACGGATAAATTCATCCTTTTGAAATGTGCGAAAAATGGATAAATACGC
>JAAXYX010003472.1:0-14327 GCA_036851915.1 Ptenothrix huangshanensis | reverse complement strand
TGTTGTCTCTTGATTCAGTTGTGCGAATACGAAATCCTCCATTTCACTAGACTGAAGTTAGAGTTGGCGCCAGTGGAATAAAGGAGGAAGGAAATTGGAAAAGGACAGGACTGTGAGTTGTAATGGAATAGGATACTGCAGCAGCAGAACCAAAGGGCAAGAGATAATGGAACAGCAAAACAGCAGCTCCTACCGCTTCAAGTTCTGTGAGCAGAATGAATCAGGTACAAAAGTAGGGTTATTGAAGATTGAAAACTTCCGGGAATAAAACGATACAGATACCTACTATTTTCTGGTTGTAAAATTGGTTGTTTACAAAATTTGCTGTCTCATATCGTTGAAGTAGAAAGGAAAAATATACAACGAGGGTCCCGGTTGCGGAAAATGCAAATACTCCATCGATTGAAACTTGTGAGTAGTTACTTGATTTTACTGCTTGAATCAAGCTTAAAACAATAGTAAAGTGTGCCACCGCAGCCACAACAACCATAATTCCCGATAAAATTCGTTTCCATTTTCTTGGTTCTACCGTTAATGCTGAGATCTTTGGATTCCAGTGAAACGGAAAAATATTCAATTTGTTAGCTAACGTGTAAAGTTTAGGTAATGTTTTGAGAGACAAAGGGCTTAGCATTGCTGCGCCTTTGTTTCGTTCAAAATGTTCGGTATGTTACGTACCCATAGTAGGTATCTATGTATGTACGTAATGAGAATAGAAAGAAACAAGGCAGAAAAGGGTATGGGTGAAATGATGTAGTAAACACTGTAATGGTTTGGTGGCTCTTAGCCGTTTTCTTACCATTTATTAAAGTCTTAGAACACCGAATAAATACAAAAGAGAAAATTATAGAAAAGATTATAGGAAAGATGAGTGGTGTGTATTGAGTCTGTTCCAGGTCGTAGCCCACTTCCGTCCTCGTTCTCTTGCCACACACACACTGCCCTTCAAGTGCAGTGGGGGCCCCTTTTATACTCCTCGGAGTTAGTGAAAACGTTCCACGAACGTTTTAACGGAAGTACACTGGGACTTTGATTGGATGTGGGATTCTCGTGGGGGATTCCCATATTCCATTCAAGTACTAACTACTTCTTAATATTAGGAAGGGAAGGAGACTTTACATCCTTAGTCCCCTTTTTATCTTACGTAGCTAAACGTATACAGAACGTTTAGTAACATGCGTTACACTTTAATTGAAGTGGAATTCCTTTGGGAAGGAATTCCGCATTCCAATGAAGCTTGAATTAATCCGTTGAAACAGAAAGCGAAGGGGACTTTACATTTGACCAGTCCCGCTTCATTACATTAAGTACCTACATGGTCCTACCTGAACAATCTTACTGCATTCCTGTCCCTTGACTCACTGCCCTGGGGCGGTTGAGTGAAGAAACCGGAGTTACACAAACATGCAGGGACAAAGTCATCGCCACACACTGGCAATGTCCCCATACTACATACCTATGTATGTACATGGTCAAAAATCTACTCTAACAGGTAGCTTAGTCGATGTACAAGCTCTTTCAAAGTAGAGGCTCATATGACAAAAACACTTATGTATTACTATATACGTTCTAAGTTCTCAGTTATACGAAAAACTCAGTTCAATTTCAAAGTTTTGTTAGTGGTTGCAACAGTGGGGCAGATATACTTTTGGGCGGTCAAGTAGTACTTCGCCTCACTTTAAAACAATGCCCAAAACCGAATTTAAGCTACCTAAATCTCAATTTGCCTCTCTGTAGCTTTGTATAGTACGAGCAGCAACCCGGAAAACTTTTCTAAAGCTCTTTCTCATAAAATAAAGAAAAAAGACTATTAAATGAGAAAAATAATATAATTAATTCAGTTCGAAATAATTCCTACTATTATTCATTTAATTGGCCCACGATTCATATGTACATAGGTATTTCCTAAATGAACTTAATTAAATCATATACATAGTTCGTGGCCTGACTCTCAAGATTATTAAGGAAGTAATTATAGCTTAGCTCATTCAAAATACCGTATTGGCTTGAATAAGTGCCCTGGCTCTTAATACATTTTGGAACTTTTTAAAACCGGCGCTTACTTTGCACGCGCGCTTAAAAGACATCAAACTTTTTAAACCGGAACAGGCGTTTGTTTGCACCTGAAATATATACGCGATTTTACTACGTTGCAAAAACTGTAAGAAGTATGTTTTTTATCATAAATTATTATAAATTAATCGTTTTATGACATTTATATGATTTCATACAAATTACAGAAAAATTAAATTAGCAATTGTTTTCATCGATTAATTGCATATTAACAAAACTGATGTAATGGAGGGATATTGTTTTACGATGAATGACATCCTTAAATGTCTCCCTGTCATATACGTCTTGGATCAATATGAAAATGACGAGTGGTTCTCATCTAGTTATTTTCCTTGGCGTATTTCACTACTTGTAGCTTAATTAAACCATTAAGAATAACTAAAGCTCATAGTTATGGCGCAGAAAAGAGTGTAAACGTAATAACCCTTTTACACTGTTATCCACAATGATAATTGCCATAACACAGCACTAACTTAATTTAAAACTAGTTGCAACAGTCTGGCTCTGGATTCCGAATGGTATGCAACTGCGTGTTTACGAATTAAAAACAGCGCAATGCCAAGTGCCAACTTGTCGTTAATACGTGAAAAAGTGCTATTACATTTGCTAAATCATAGCGTATAGTTCTTTTCATTCTTCAACGTCGAAATCTGCAACCCATACTGGCACTCGCGCGAGGATAATACATATGCAAATTTGAAAAAAATATTTATATGCACGTAACTTTGTCTATAACTCATACCCCAGGCTCATATTTGTATCGAACGTCTATTCGTCCCCGGCGCTGAGGCGCTGATCCAGACGGGAGATTTAGGGTTTGCCTCCTCCAGGAAAATAAAATTATGTGTAGATAGAATGAGTTTTTTGCAAAAACACTATACATATTGCGCTTTCTTTTTTAACGCAAAAACACGTACATGATGTTTGATTTTAGAGAAACAAATGTAGTTTGTTTGAACAAAAACAGGTGCAGGTTTCTTAAATTTACACAAAAGTAATGCAGTCTTTGTTAAATTATCGCAAAAACAGGTCACGTTTTTCAAAATCGACACAAAAACACGATAAATTGTTTGTACTTCACAAAAAACCAGGTACGATTTTGTTTAGATTTTAACAAAAACAGGTCCAGTTTATCAACAATTAATAAAACCAATGAGAAGTCTTACAGTAGCCCACTCCATTACTTTTTTCTGGATCCGTCCCTGCCGGCTGCTATTTTCATCAGGTGCCTAATCGAGTCCTTACGGTAGTCCAATTAAACTTAATCAAGGGAAAGATTTAGTATGCGCAATTATTACAAAATGAATTACAGCTGCAACGAGTATTAATAACAAGCTGTTTTTATTATGCCATTTTTATGTATCTATGTAGTAATTAAAATAATGGAAAAATATTAATTGACTCTAAAAATGTAACCGTTTCTGTGCGAGTTAAAGCAATTGTGTAGAAACATTTATTGAAAGAACGGGAAATTATTTGTTGTAAGAGCTTTCACACTACACTTTATTGTAGTCAAAAATTTCGTTTATTTAAACTACGTATTTTGCATATGTAAGTAAACGTTTACTTCAATACCTATAAATTAATCCTGGCACAACTAATAGTCATAGCCTTTATCCAAAGCTAGCCTTTGTCTTGCGTTATTAGTCCAACCTTTATTTTGTAATTGTAAACACATCATTTTTGTTTCAAAGCTCGTCAGTTGAAGAAGTAATTAGGTGGAATATTATCAGGTTGTTGTTTACCAATCACAATTACTTTTATTATTGTATTGCCAAAGTAGTAATTAGCTTAAACGTTAACACTAGAAATACTTATGTGGAAAAAATAAATACTACAATCATGCGCTACCATTAAAATACAATTTTATTTATTCCTAAAGGAGACAAAAACTTCATTGGTAATACAATCAAGATTTTTATTTTAAATAATTATGTAAAACCCTGACTAATCAAATGCAATAGCGAAACAATCTTATTTATGAACAGACTTATTTACGCAATAAAACTATTATTTTAAACATTACTTTTAACTTAATAACTTAATTTTTCTTTGGCAGTATCTGGTAACAGATTAAGGATGAAATGAAATTACTGACGTAAAAACACTGCAGGGATAACACAAATAATTTAACCCACTAAGCACAAATCCGTACTCCGACTGATGCTCATTCAATATTCTACTCGATGAAGAAGGATCATGTTAATAGTAACATTAGAAACGACCACAATTATAATCAAGAAATAAGTTCGCTCGATAATTAAAACTGATCCGACTTTTGACCCAATTGGTCTCAAAGACTTTATTTTTAACCGTTGGATCTTTTGAATCACGCTAGTCCGGCCTGACAATTCTATGAACCAGCTCCTGAGAAATTTTTGTGACCAATAATTCACGTTTCCGAGTAAATTACAGATTACATACTCGGAAATAAAGCCACTGTAAATTAATAGCGGAAAAATAATAAAGAGGGGGGAACGGAAAAAGCTGTAGAGCATAACGGTTCCATACAGACCTAAAGTATGCACCAAAATGATAAGTACAATATACGTCGGCAGAATGGAGGATGAGAAACAAACATTTGTCATGATACCGATAATCTGAAGTTTATCGTAAATTTCAAGTGCTTCTTTCCGACTCATCTGTCGACTCCCGCCAAACACTTTCTGATTTGCATACCCCTGTCTAGCAAATTTTAGCCAAAGTGTTGCGCATTGCGAATAAATCAACATGAAGAGAAAACAAACTAATGCAGTAACGTTAATCGACAATAGTCGATAATACTCAAATAGTAGATATAGAATCAAAGTTACTGGTGACTTGAGACATTGAGGAATAAAGCGATAAAGATAGCGGCTGTTTTCTGGTTGTAAAAGAAATAAAGCTGAAAAAGGAATCACAATTAGAGGATAACCGTAACCGACTAATACAAGTATGTAATCACAAAGTTTGCTAGTTTTTGGGCTAGTCCATCCAAAATATTTACCTAAAAATAATCAATTCAAAGTGGCATTGTAAAAGAGAATCTTGTTTCTGAATAAAAGGTATATTATACAAATGAACTGATTTTACCAGTTAAATTTGCGTCAAGTTGAACCAGGCTATTTATAAAAGATGCCATCTGATGTCCTTGAATTAGAGTGGCAAAATACAGAGTGAGAGTTGCAGTAGTACTAATAACAAACAACCCATCGATAGCAATTTGTGGGTAGTCCTTGGTTCCAACTGCGTGGAACAGGCTTAATAATAAATTAGTTTGTACCACACCAAAAAAAAGAACAATAGTCCTCGAAACAACATGTTTCCACTTTCTTTGTTCTACTTTTAATGCTGGAAACTTTGAATCCCATTTAAACGCAAAAAGGCTCAACTTGTTTGCTGATCTGTAAATACATGTTAATGTTTTCAGTGACAAAGGGCTAAGCATTCTGGTTTCCTGGTTTCGATCCAATGTTTCAGTAGATGACAATGGCAACACAAAGCCTGCAAAACTCCCTGTTGATTTTTGAATTTAGATATCCTCCACAGTCGAATTGTTTTGTGTGAATTCAATAGAATAAGTACTAACATAAGCTTACTAACTATTACTGCTTTTTCAATAGTGTATTGCTACTAAATAGCGAAATTACATAAATATAATTGCATGAAATGAATATCAAAAAATTAAGATAAACGCAGCCTTTTAGTAACAAATAATTCCAGATGGTTATTATCTATTTGTATCCCCTGCAGGACTGTTAATATAATTTAAAATGATTCAATTACAGAAGGAATTCATTAAGCACATTACTACGCAATTATTGCAGGAAAAATAAAGCAAGGTAATCCAGAATAATATTTCCATGTAACATTGTTTGGTATATTAAGTATAAGCATCGGCACAAACTATTAGTTTTGTATACATCCATTTTCAAGGGAGTCCAAGTTTATCGTAATCATCAATATTCAAGACCATGGCCGAACAACATTAATCTACATATTGTCCTTGAAGTTCCAAAATATGTTTTTCACACTACACCATGTGTATGGCTTTACCATGATAATTACTTACCTAGAGTTCCGCTTGGTTCAGAACGGGACGAAATATGGCCTGTCTCGTTCAGTCCTAACAGAATTTTATTCCGCCCCGAAAATTCGGAATCAGGATGACTAAACTGTCATTCCGATTCCGTCTCGATCCCAAAGGGATAAGTGTAAAAAAATTATCAAATTAAAAAAAAAGGTAAAAAATCAATTCCATTTTAACTGCTATAAAATGTGATTAGGTTCATAAAACCACCTTAAACAAGTCATGATCTCAAAAAGACTGTACTCAAAATAATGATTTATTATTACTGCTTAAAAATTTAAATGCTTGAGAGTTTCCGAACTGGCAACACGAATTATTATAATCACGCAAGGCCTAATGGAAACGCATGCTATTTTTATGCATGTATGCAGCTGTAATTGCAAAAAAAGGAGCTTTTTAAACTTTACAGCATTACGGCAAAAGGCATAATTACAAACTAACCAAGAACAAATAAGGAACTTCTTTGTTAAATAATACTCTTAACAAAAGTTTGTAAATGATACGCTGTATAGCCTAAAAAGAATGATTACATTAAAACCACAAATCATCTTCTTATTTGTTGTAGTGAAATTGGATCGCGAGAGTGATATAAAGAATTTTTTTAGAAACAAATGATTTTCGATATGTTTTTCTGGATGGCAATATTCTTTAAATTTTGACTGTTAAACGTTTATTTTTCCTTTTTAGCAGTTAATAGATCCAAAAACCTATATCGCTTCTAAATACAGCCTAAAATGATATTTCACTATTTTACTTATTTTAAAATTTGTGCCGCAAAATTAAAATAAGCTTTTACGCTGGTTACAAATACACACCTTTCTGAACTTCATCAAAGTTATGTAACAACTACAGTAATTTAAAGGAGTAAAGTCTTTTGGAAACTATTAAGTCTTCAAAATGGTATTATTTTGCAAAAAACATTATAGGAATCAAAAAAGGGTAAATCTTTTTCGATCGGCAAAAGTTCTTCATTCGCAAGTTGTGAAACTTTATTCATCAGTTTTAAAAATAGGAGTAAAAAAAAGTACTTGTTTTATCAGTTTTCAGTATCAGTTAACATTTTAGAAAATACTTTAATCTTCAGTAACATATCTTTAATCATGAGTAAGAATGAAAACATTTAATTCAATTGTCTACACGTCCCTATCCAGCGCCTTTGCAATTTTTCGTGATCCGCCATATCGTACGATTTATTTCAATGGGTATACATATTTATCGCCTTATTTGGAAAATTGTTCTATAGCCATGGTACATATTGACGTTAAAGAGTTAAAATATGTTGTAATATAAGGATACATTTGCAGCTGCAGTTGCTGCATGATGATGATTTCTTGTTAGAGTTGTTATTTTTCATTTTGTGGAGAGAAAAAACTGTTCTGAAAAAGTTCTGAATTTTCGGAAGGCCTTGATTCCCGATGCAAGAACGGCGTTGGAAATGAGAGACTGTTAATCACCCTCATTAGCCTAAATTATTACATCCTCGTTGTTATTATTGAGCTGAAACTAACTATCTATAGAGCTAAACCAGGTGAAACTCCGTTGTTGTACGATTGTTTATGTACAAAATTTGTAATCAACCTCAACTCTTGTTGTCTCCACTCAAAGTTTACAATACCAGTGAAATACTTGTGTGCTGCAGAGAAGCTAATTTTAACAGCTACTGGACAAGAATTGACGTAATTTAGTCTAATTTAACTGAAAACTGAAACTGAAAAGAAAAGTACTTTTAGGAAGTACTTTACACCTATAAAAAAAGTACTTCGAAATTCAAAAATAACTTACAAAACGAGTACTTTTGAACTGATGAAACGAGTATCACCCATTAAAAAATTTGATTATAGGGCAACCGGGAAACCTCGTTCGGGACGGAATAAAGCTTGATTCTGTCCCGATTGCGTTCGTTCCCGAAACTATCAGGATGGAAAATCCGTCATACTATTCATATTTTCTCAAAATTTCGAGAATTTATATTGAAGGAATTTTTTCTATTGAGCATAAATATAGAGCATAAACTAATAATAACTAATTTAGAATAAACTTAATAATGTTTTATTCAAGCACCTACATCCAAATGTAAATGTATGAGTTTTTGTGTTTTACACAAGTCAGTCATACTAGGCAAGTTCTTATCATTATCAATAGTCATTTGTTTTGAAAAATAAAAAATTTTAGGAATTTTCTATGGAAGAGAATCAAGCACAAATGGCGTCGGGTAACATTACATGAAAAAATTACACCCATTTGAAAAACATCCCAAGACAAAATATCATTTCAAATGATAGCAAGACGAAATGAAGTAATGAAATGCAATATCAATTATTGTCCCAAAAAAAGGACAATAACTTTGTTGAGAAAACAAAATTATGAATTTTATTTTTAATCTTTACGAACCCAACTAATGGACTAACATACGGATTTATTGACCAAATACATAAAACTATTATGTATTTCAAACTCTGCTTTCACTTAAAAACTTAATTTTCCTTTGACAGTATCATGTTACTGTAGCAGCTTAAGGATAAAATGAAATAACAAATTCTTACTAAAGAATACCGGACGGATAGCTCAAATAATTTAACCTACTAAGCACAAATTAGTACTTCCACTGACATTTATTCAATTAACTACTCAATGAAGAAGGATCAGGTTTATAGTGACGTTAGAAACGACCACAATTATAACCAAGAAATAAGTTCGCTCGATAATAAAAACCGATCCTACTTTTGACCCAATTGGTCTCAGAGCTTTCATTTTTAACCGCTGGATCTTTTGAATCACGTTTGTTTGGCCTGACGCTTCTATGAACCAACTCCTGAGAAATTTTTGTGACCAATAATTCACGTTCCCCAACAAATTACACATTATATACTCGGAAATAAAGCCACAGTAAATCAATATCGGGAAAATAATAAAGAGGGGGGAACGGAAAAAGCTGTAGAGCATAATTGTTCCGTACAAACCTAAAGTGTGCACCAAAATGATAAGTACAATATTTATTGGCAGAATAGCAGATGAAAAGCTAATATTTGCCATTATTCCGATAATCTGAAGTTTATCAAAGATTTCGAGTGCTTCCCTCCGACTTATCTGTCGGCTCCCGCCAAATACTTTCTGATTTGCATGCCCTTGTCTAGCAAATTTGAGCCAAAGTGTTGTGCATTCCGAAAAAATCAACATGAAGAGAAAACAAATAATTGCAGAAACGTGAATAGACATTAGTCGATAGTACTCAAATAGTAGATATAGAATCAAAGTTACTGGTGATTTGAGACATTGAGGAATAAAGCGATAAAGATAGCGGCTGTTTTCTGGTTGTAGTAGAAATAAAGCTGAAAAAGGAATCACAACTATAGGAAAACCGTAACCCACTGATATAAGTATAAAATCACAGATTTTACTAATTTTTGGGCGAGTCCATCCAAAATATATACCTGAAGAAGGAAAATTGATTAAAAGTGGAATTTTAAAATTCGAAAAAACGATTTTTAATAAGAGTTAAATTATCTAAAGAAATATTAATTCAAAGTGGAAGTTCAGTTCAAAGAGAAACTTGTTTCTTAATAAAAATTGTATTATGCAAATCGAACTGATCTTACCAGTTAAACGTGCGTCAAGTTGAATCAGGCTATTTATAAAACGTGTCACCTGATGTCGTTGAATTAGAGTGACAAAATACACAGTGAGGGTCGCAGTAGTGCTAATAACAATTAACCCATCGATTGCAATTTGTGAGTAGTCCTTAGTTCCAAGTGCTTGAAACAGGCTTAGTAATAAATTAATTTGTACGACTGCAGAAAATAAAATGTTAACCCCGGAAAGAACATGTTTCCACTTTCTTTGTTCTACTGTTAATTCTGAAGACTTTGAATCCCAATTAAACACAAAAAGGTTCAATTTGTTTGCTAACTTGTAAAGATTTGTTAATGTCTTTCGTGACAATGGGCTAAGCATTTTGGTTGCATCCTAGTTTCGATCAGATGTTAAGGAAGATTGCCAGAATTGTGTTTTTTTTAGTTTTGTAGTTAGATACCCTCCGCAGTCGAATTTTTTTATGTGAGTGCAGTAGAAAAAATATTGAGCATAAGCTTACAAACTGTTACAGGTTTTTAAATGGTTTATTAGCATTAGTTAAAGAATTAAAGAAGTTACACAGTTCATGAAATAAATATTTGAAATTATGACAAACGCAGCCACGAATAATTTCTGATGGTTATTATCTGTGTTTGTATCAACTGCCATGACTATTAATAAAAGTTCGCCAGCCACCTAATTGAAATATTGATATTATTTACGAATTTACTCTTAATATTGGTAAGTACACTATGAAAATGGATGCACCTGGGACTCCTAAACCAAGTTGTATATGTAACTAGCAAAATCTGGAACTCATCGTCAGTTAAGATGCTCCTTTAAAACGCTTAAGGTTCGTTACAACAAGTGTTAGTAATGTGTACCACCGAAACTGCGCTAAAATAGCAACAAATACGAGTTGGTTCTCGGCATTGTAGATATAACTCGGGACGTGTGTGTTTCAGCTTGAAGATTTTTTATATTGTACCATTGCTCAGGTCACCTAATTCAAGATGATTCAGTTACACAAGAAATTCATTAAGCACATTACTACGTAATTACGGTACGAAAAATAAAATTAGATAATACAAAATAATTTTTCAATGTAGCATTATTTGGCATATTAAGTATATAATTACATCAATACAGAACATAATTTTCGTATCCATCTATGTTCTAAGTAGTCCAATTTCAATCACCAATTTGAAAGGCTATAGTCGAATAGTAGTAATAATTATACACATATGGGATACAGGCAACGGAAAATAATATTTTTCAGAAAGGCAAATAATATTTTATTTTACCGTTGTTACGATTTACGATAACAGTTATTTAGCGACTACAACACATTTATTCATTTTATAGTTTCCGCATTCGTACAAAATAACACCGAAATTTGAACCTTAACAAAACATTGCAATTGATAAACATCAACGAGCACATTAGGTCGAAATTATTCACGTAAATGCACCTTTAAAAAACATCGCCAGACGAAATCCAGCTAGCAGACTTCAACCGTAGGATATCTCCAAACGTTCCAAAAACGTCCACGATTATTTCAGCCCTAATCGATGTTCAAGGAAGCTTCCTTTGAGAATGTCTGTAAGACATTCTGAAATTGGATATCTAAATGATATTTGTTAGAGATAACATATTCTATTATGTTTTAAAGATCTCGTGGTATTTGTATTACTATGGATTAAGTAACAAACTACAATACTCACGGCGTCGTACGTACAATTTGACTTCATTGAATGATTGCGATCTTTGCAAACTTTTGCTGCTAATTTCCAAGCGATATGGAAAAATGGAAAATTGATCTTTTTTCATTAATTTAAAAGCCAGCGACTCGAATACACATCGACATTACCAACTTCAGTAAAAGTCGGAGGTCGCAGCCAAAAAATCAAGGTAGACCAATGAAAAATAGATATAAAGTGAAGTAATACCATCATCATAGTAATAAAGTTAATTAATGATTAATTAATTATTATTATTGCGGAATAGAATTTTTGTAATTATAGTAAATTTTAATTTATATAATTTTCAGTGGTCACGGCCGAGATCACCTTGCTGCCGCAAGTCATGACTGCTGACTTGCTGCCCGCACATACACATCGAGTCCCAGGACCAAATTATGAACCAAGGACTAATGGATGGGAGATTGTTGCAGTGTTGTAATTCGACAACATCACTTACTCCTGAGCAGACAGAGGTTGATGACTTTTGAGATTTATCCAATGCTTCTGGCTTCAGACTTAAGCTACCTAACTACTCACACTTATTCAACTCCTAACTTCATCTATGTACACCTTCCACAAAACTATCGACGATATCAACGCGCAGTTTAGTTCATCAATCAAAAGGTCAACTAGGCAGTGGACGCACGAAAGAGTACTGTTGGTGCCAGGGCGAGGACCACATCAGAGGACAATGAAAACGAAATATAGATAAACTTCCCCAGGCCAAAACTTACCCGCTAACATTTTATTTTTACCCTATATTGACGAATGTTTTTATGCCCCATCTCTTACAGAGTCCTGATCTTTGTTTTTATAAAGCAAGAAATATTGTGAATTCATTCAAGTTTTACTGCAAATTATTATAATAAAAATACTATTCACAATTTAAGACATGCGTCTATGCATTAAAGCAGAGGCGCAGGAACCTCAGAAATCAAGGGGGGGACAACATTTTTTTTTGTGCGCACTACATACATATGTGATTACTAAAAATTGCTCGCGTCAAAATATACATACATTTGCATTTAATGTCCATACATATATACATAGAGAGAAAGAAATAACTTTATTTCACTGTTGCTACTATAGCAATTGCCATCAGACACAGTATACCGTATAACTATTGTTGGTTAAAGATTAAAAATTACTGCCTAATAGTCGTCTAAACATCAATACCTTCTTAGCACAAGCGAATTCTTAATTCCATTTTTGGCTTAAATGAGATTATTAGTAGAAAAGCTCATCCTAGGTATTTTTAAAAAATTATCAAAAGTTGTCTTTGAAACGTACGAAGTTACCCGACAGTTTGTTGGCTTTCCTATAAAATTGCTTTTAGTGCTTAGTTCCCTTCTGAGAAGAAGTTCTTCAACTGAAAAAAAAATTCGAAGCTTGAAATAAGTAAGAGTTTCAGTATCCTTTGAAATTTGATTTTAACTCTTTCCATCCACACATGTTGTTTATAATAAATAGTCAATTCGGTGTTTGTGGATAATTATTTAAACAATTTATTACTTAATTTGTTTAAATAATTATCCACAAACACCGAATTGACTATTTATTATCATCAAAATTGTTTCAAACGGAATTACGTGAGTAACAGAAAGTGGAAAGCATCCACTTTTACTCTAGACAAACAGTCCAGATTTTTTCTGTATAAAATACAATTAGTTTTTTTATTACTGATTACATTTATTATCCTTTGAAATGTTTTTACAATTTTACAATTCAGCTATGCCTACACTATCGGTCAAAATACTTCGGACAAACTTTTCACTGCACGCAAGCGCTTCGCTCAAAGCGTAGGTGAGCGCAACCAAATTAACCTGATTACACTATGTGATAGAGAATTTCATTGTGATTCTGGAGTATATAACATTAAGGTCCAAATCGATTGTTTTTTATTTTTTTTTTCGGGTGAAGCGAAAAAGTCCAGAATCTATCGGTCAAAATACTTCGGACACTTTCAAGTTAAAGACAATTAAAAGTTAAAAAGTTTTAATTGTTAATAAAATATTGTGCTACAATCATTATTAGACATGTTGTTACCGATACTGAGTCGTTTGTGACATTTAAAACATTCCTATAGAGTTCCATGACCTCAGGTCAAACAACAATATTGATATCAAATTAAATGACGGATGATTGGGTCAGGTCAATCCCAAACGATGTGAAATGACTTCAATTATTAAAAATCACAATAAACAATGCTAGTACTACATCTTATGTAACTTTGGAAGTACAATTTCATGAATTAAGGGTCTTTCTAGATCTATTGGTTTCCAACTGCACGTAGACTTGCCCCGAACGGTCGAGGTCTTTCCAAAGCATGGTGACCCAAGGTTTAGAACTATGACTGAAAATGTCAACCATTAACTAATCTTGTATTAGGTTGATGATTGAGGTCATACGTGTTGAGATTTGAACCTCTTTAGGACCTAGACAGAAGCAGGCATCACCATGTCAGCAGTATCCGTGTGCCTTGCACATGCCAGATTGTCCTACTAATGAATTTTTCAACGCAATTTTCGTAACTAATTCAATTACTAGTTACAGAAAACTTTGTTTGGTTGTAAGCGTATGACGCAATGACGTCACTGCATATTTACCTACCAACTCACCCTCTCCAGTCTCATTACCTATGTAATTTGTTGACTATTCATAATTACTTATTCTTTATTTTAATACTTAAACCTACCTACCTATGTATTTAACTGGAAATCGTTCCAGAAACGTTCCAGTAACAACAACAATACAGAGAGAAAGAAATAATTTATTTCACTGTTGCTTCTATAGCAATTGCCAAACAGACACAGTAGACCAGTTATAAGTTTTCCGTTTTTGTCAATGCTTTTACAAAATGTACTACTTTTTGA
>JAAXYX010003471.1:0-14344 GCA_036851915.1 Ptenothrix huangshanensis | reverse complement strand
TAAGGTTCGCTACACATATCCTCATTTTTAAACAGTACAAATATAGAACGAAATCGTTTTTATTAAAAATAATAAAACCCCCGGAAAAATCAAAATTAGGGAATTTGCGCAAAAAAATATTAATTCATTTTTGGGAATGGTAATGATGCCGGGATAATTATACAAGCACAGTTGCTTTATTTGCACTATCGTTTTCCACAGTCAAAATGGCTTGACTTTGGTTAGTCAGCACGTAGGAAAACATAAGGCTAACTTTGTAATATACATATACGGCCAATTATAAAGCTATAAATGCTCAATGCTCTCGATTAATTGCGGTGCATACGTGTATATTAGCATCATTAGCAATGAGAAACTGAAGCGTGATCACAAATATTGATGCGGGCGTTCAGTTTAGAATCATATTCACATTCCAATTGAAATTCAACCAGGAGTCCGTCTACTCGAAGGGAAAACATCCAACAGAAATATACCTTTAGCTATTACTACCACCACCAGCTACTCCTTACTTATAATGCATGGATTTACAATAGCCGTAGCCTTGCTTTAATAAAGCAAAGCTAGGCCAGGATAGCGACCAGTACCCACTTCTGTGGTAGTTCAACCCTTAAAAACGATGTGATGTTCATCGTCATTGATCCACTAAGCTCATTGGCCATCAAAATCTAGTCAATTTCCATGGAGATACCTATAGGCCTACCTGTATAATTATGAACAAGTATACTATTGCACCACCACCACCACCATTATTATTATCTACAGATTGCTAAAAAAATGTTTCTAGAATCTATTTCCTGACAAGTAGGCATCATCTTCTTATGTCGGTACTTAAATGTACAAGGTAATTTTAAAAGCAAAGGCAAACGAAACCAAACCCGCGCTTTTACCTATTAGGCTAACAAAATCGAACTCGGAATCAAAATCAACAAAGCACAGCATAAACAAGCCAAGCATAATGTACATACATAGGGAGACGGCTTGGCCTGAATCTGTCTATTCCTACAATCTCAACTCAGCTGAATATAAAGCGGTAGACGGAACGACACCATATATAGGTTGGAAATTCCAGTAGTACACGAAAGCCATCAGTACCAGCCATCTCATCGCTGTGACTATGACTACCCTCCTTGTCTGTGTAGAATTGAATTAAAGAAGCTGTGTACCAACTAATAGTAAAGTTAGTCTGTAGTCACATCCATATCGCGAGTATGGGAGCCGAGACTGAGGCCGAGACGAAAACCACAACTAAGTCCAACCAAACCCATCATTAAGCGTTAGCAGTAGGATGCACATACCCATGTATCTGTGTATGCACCACTTACATGCTGTAATCATATTAGGTATGTAAGAGTTGTCGAGCAAAACGGGAAGAAAAGACAGGACAAGCACGCAGGTCTCATAGACAGTCTCAGATGCTCAGAGTACACTATAGTAGACAGAAACAGTATCAGCAAAATCAAATTCAAAAGCAGCAGCTACATCAACGTTCCTCCTTGATGTTCACAAACATTAACAGCTAGCACAAGAGTCTAGCGAAAAAGTAGAGGCAAAACCAAAACCAACCCGCCATTACTGTCATTAGACGAGAAGCAGAAACAACTAGATCTCGCATCAGTATCAGCACTAGAACTAGAACCAGAACCAGTCAGTCAGTCAGATACAGTGCAAATAAACCATCCCGAGAATATTTCAAAATCAACACCTTCGAGGAAATACAGAACGGGGTCTACCTCCGCTCAACTAAACTGTAATTGAAACTTGCAATCTAGCCAAAAGTGGATATGAGTACATTAACGAATCGGCGAATTAAATACTACGATTTCCACCTTATCGATCTATGCCTGGACCTCAGCAAGCACAGACTAAAGATTATGTACTAACGGACTACAACCAGAAACCAACTGTATAATCTTCCACTTCCTCCAACCTTATCTTTACACGAGCTAGAGCTAGATTCAGAGCCAATGCCAGAATCTTATCCGGCACCACCCCCACCACACCATCAGAACCAGAACACCACTTGAAGATCCACGAGACGATAGAAACATGAAATCCAGACCCCGAGTCAAAGCCCACGCGAACTCCAATCGTTAGCATAACTATCATCTCCCACTCTCACGGCCTGGAATACCTGGAATGCCCGCTTGTCTGGAGGTCGAATGTCTGGACGTGGAAGACCCAGACATGCCCACGTCTACTTTGTCTAGCCTAGGTAACAGCAACTAGAACTGTGAAGTCTGCTGAATTGAATGCAAATTGGTAATAGTCATGGCACATGCCCGGCCTAAAATACCTAGTAACGCATAAATATACAATCTTGGAAATTAAATCTAGCATCAAGTACATAAGTGCACACGTCCAGATCCACTGTGCTATACCTCACATTTACAGTTGCATCCTCATCAGATGAATCCAGACAGTTTAGCATTCCTCATCCAATCCAATAAAACATAAGATGGCGCAATAAGATTCAAAATTCCTTCGCCAAAAGAACTTTGACCTTGTTTCAGATCAAATTTAACTTTAAACTTACAAATGTTCATCTTTTATAGACAACTTAATCATTGCGTAGTCTCATTTTGCTTTCACTCTTAAATTGAAATTTTAATCCAAATTTAAACAATTCACGAGACTAGCTTTGACTTCACTTGCTCCATACAGTATAGTACCTCTCGCATTATATATACCATACAGATATAGAGAGAATTCAATGCACCATTCACGTTAAAAGTCTAGATAGGAAAAAAATCCAAAATTTATTTTTCGAAAAAAACGGGAAGCTTCTTGAGAGTGAGGTCACCATTGAATTGTATAGATCGTAAGTTTGACTGTACAGTTCGTCTACGGGCGAGAATATTCACTCAGGATATTTAGTGTCGAATAAAATATCCGGATTTAAAACACTTAAATAAAGCCAGTAATTTATTTACAAGTTAGTATGGTGGACAGATGAGAGGTAGAGAACAGAAAAGAGCAGGACAAGACAGAACAAGGCAAGCCAGTCTATTGTCATGCATTTCTTCAAGGTTTGGTCTCAGAGAGCATTTATTTATTAATATATAAATGTATGCACATTTGGCTGCACTGAACTGCACTGTACTGTACTGTAAGTAGTAAGGTACACTGCTCATGGGAAACACCATATAATCCAAGCTAAATGCCCAAGAGAGAAAAAAGCAAGTGTCAATCTTTACTGTGGGAATAGCGAGCAGCGTATAATGCTAATGTATTTAGTACAAATATATAATGTGGAATACCATGAAAGGGTGATTAATGCAGCATGCACTCGCAATTAGAATCAATGCATTCTTCAATATAGGGCCTTAGTGCTGCATCAAGGTGTACAGTGTATCCACCAGACAGTGAGGGCAGCAGCTAGTCACCACAGTCAACGCTAACAGCAACAACCCACACTGTATAATATACGTACTGTATTTCCATTTGTGAGGGGAAAAAGAGAGAGCAAAAAATGAACGTTGCAAAAACTGTGTAGACTGTTGAGTCAGTTGCATCACCACACCACCCCAATGCAATTCAATCCTATCCCATCCAATGCAACTCTCAACGCATGGCATGGTAAGGCAAGGGAAGACAAGACAAGGCAAATGCACTGTGTCTAGTGATTAGGAATTGCATTTGCGAATTGCAACTTCAAGCTAACTAACGAACCCACCACGACCACAGATGCATTCTCACATTCTACTGCAACTCAGTGCAACTCAATGCACTGCACTGCACCCACCGATACTCAACTGCACTCCACTCGAGTACCTAGAGTGTGCATATTGCAACGCGTCAACGACCAACAACTACAAGCCGAAACCAAAACCAAAGCCAAGCCAGGAGGATAAGATAAAGCAAGACATAAGGCAAGAGGATTGTGAATCAAGACGAGACAGTCGACAGTCAGTTCCTCGTCTCACACTACTATCAACAACCTCACAAGTCTCAGTCAGTCTAATACAGTAGGTATTTTATTTTAGCACATTATACATGGAGACACATTTGTACTGCGAACATACGTACCTACGTGCATTCACGTAATTACAGTACTGCAGGTTTTTGAATACATTAAGAAACAAAACCAACGTTGAACAAGAATTGCATGGAAAGCTGGTTGCCTTGCTCCCACAGATATTAATTTAGAATTTAGATTTACATTTAGAAAATTAAAACAAGGATTTATTTACCTCATTTAGGTACTTGATTTATCATATGAGCAGAGAACAAGTTTGATTTCAGTCCATTTTTTTATTTTACTGTGGACTGTAGAACCTTGCCGTGCCCCCCCCTCTCTAGCTCTCTATATCAGATTATTTAACCTTTCAAATTTGAATGAATGCATTAGCAACCGAAGAGAAGAGGAGAGAATCAGAAACAGAAAAAGAAACAGGCGTAGGCCGTCTCACTATAAGGTAGGCATAAGGCATTTGTTGTACATGTAAACTAAGCTCATTGTGAGACTCGTGACTTGCATAGGACTGCATTGCATTGAACTGCATTGCATTGGCTTGGATTGGATTGGATTGCACTACACTACACTGCGTCGCATCACATGGCATTGAAGGGAATTGAATTGAATTGTGGGGTGTAGGAACAGTGTAGGTATCTCAGTTTCATGTTTTGCAAGTCTTTGGCCTTTCGAGCAGTTACTTTGGTTTCACACAATTTCAAAATTCAATTCGACTAGTTCGTCAATTTTGAAGCTTCACTGAAGGTACTATGCAGCAGAATATTTTTCTAGATACCTACATGTTTTTAGTGCCTTTCAACTTCAACTAATCAAAGGAGAAATGAAGGCAAAACTGTAATCATACAAAAAACGAAACGATAATTCTAAAGATTTATCTGAACTCTATGTAGGTACATAAAGGAATATGCAATACGAGACATGGGAAGGTACGCCAAGTCAAGTCAAGTCAAGTCAAGTCAAACCAAGACAAGGGAATGGAAGCCAAGGCAACGGCAGCAGGTAGTCCCTATTCTCCATTTCCCTTACAAAGGCACAAGGGAAGATATTGTAAGACGTACATACAGAGCAACAAGCACGATTAGCTAAGATTCTAAGATCTCATCGCATCATATTATTCATTTAGTAAAGCCGTAATTGCTGCAACTTGACATAATATGTAGTTTGCAGGAGATTCTTTCGAGTTGAAGCTTTTAAGTCCACTTCCAAATCCAAGTCCAATTCTAGTTTTCTCTTCTCTCATCCTCTCCTTGTTTCACTTCTTTTTAACTCAAATTTGGAAAACGAGTGCAAAGCCTTTTACAATGTAATTTATATTGTAATTTTTTAATGATATGCACTTCCACTTCACTTTGACTTCAATCCTGATTTGCCATTTTACTTGAGTTTTCAACGCACTGTATTGTATAAATCACATAACCCAGTACCAGTACCAGTGAAGTCAATCTGCCAGTACGTATGAAATTCAGTTGTTCCTCTCTGCACTGGATTTACATGGCTGTCTGTGTCTATTCTATTGCAATGCAATGGCTTCACTGTCTTGTCTTGTTCTTGTCATGACATGCTTGGCTTATGGCTGGAGGTAAAAGTAAAACGAAAGAATTCAAATAAGAGAGACTGTAGAATTAGAGTGCAGAGAGAAGGAGAAGAGACGACATGAGCTTGCAAATACTTACCTACCACCATCACCATCCATGTATATATGCCTTATGCATCTCGATACATACGTGGATGTAACTCTATAACACGGACTATGTCTGTCTGTCTGTCTGCTGGCTTTGGCTCTCTTCTCTTCTCCTCTGCACTGTACTGCACAGCACAGCCATTGATGCCAGTGACTCCCTCAGATAGTTGGAGTTGGAAGTGTTCATGTTCGTGTGAGTGTTAGGATTGGGATTGGGATGCAATTTTTTTGCAAGTTTCAGTTTGCGCCTACATGTTATAGAGGAGATTATATTCTCAGTCGTCTCAGTCTCAGTAAACACTACATAACATAACACAACACAACATCACATAACATGGACTAACCTAACATAAGATAAACGAGTCTGTCTGATATAGTCACAGCTGCAATAGCATCAGCATCAGCATCACCATGGCATAGCATGGTATGGTAGGGCATAGCGTTGCATTGCACTGCACGGTAATGGTAATGGTACGAAATGGAAATGCAAACTCCAACTCTAGACCGCGCTATACCTATATAGCTACGGCAGGGTTAAAAAGCTACTGCCTACAGTCATAAAAAATTCTATGCAATTCTTGAGTACAGTGCAATGAATGTTCTATGTTACTATTATGTTCACCGAGCACCGGTTATTGTGGTAGTGGTATGGCAGTCGTATGGTGTACTGTGGTATAGACAGACAGACAGACAGACATAGACAGAGAGAGAGAGATCGACAGAGATGCATGCCTCCACTCCACCGTCATCTCTTCTGCTCACTATTCTGTTCTCTTTGGTTGTATAGCAACAGCAAGAGTAACACATAGGAATAGGAATATCATACGGATAATATTTGCAATTTGCAATGTGTGAACTGAATTAAGATATATAGCGATTGTTTGGTTTCACTTTGAATTTCAAGCTTTGCATTTGAACATTTGAACATTTTCAACATTTTCTTCTGAAGGCAACCATCATTGTATTGAATTGTATAATAACTCCAACTTGTCTAACTGTAATGCAATGTAATGCAATGCAATGTAAAAGTAGACACACACACGTCTTGACTAGATGCATATAGGAGTGGAAACAGCAATAATAGCAATAGCCTTGCTTGATGCTTGTTCCATACATCTATCGTTCGTATGTGCAATTTTTTTTGCTGCACATTTTTTCTCGCACTCGATGAATCCTTCTTTCTGATGCTGTTGCTATACCTACCTTTACATATATACATGTCTTCTCGTCTGCTTCTACTTGCACCACTACACTACCAATACCACCATCAACTACCAAGTGCCGGTCACGGTCATTTGTATACATCAGGTACATATATAGTATATATATATGCCTAGGTACGCTATATAAGATCAGGATATTATGTCATAAAAAATAGACACATGCACTTCTTATTACTTATTACACAGATCCAAATCCCATAGCATGGTGTATTACCAAAAGCTAAAGCCGAAGACAACTCGAAGCCAAGCCACTTACAACAACTAATAGTACGTTAATGTATCATTTTAGCTATGGCTGTATGCATGTACTGAACATATATAATGCCAGCAGTCTGACTCTGACTCTGGTGTGGCTGGCTGGCTGGCTAACGTCCACGTACCTTCGCATATATATTATGTATATAAGCGGCAAGAATGTAAGTTTCGGTCGGTCGCTGGGTCCGTCGGTACTAAAACTGAATCAGTGAATGTAAGTTAAAGATAATAAAGTGCATTTCTGTAGCGCCAACGCCAACGCCAACTTCCCCAACTAGGAGGAGAGGAGACAGAGACAAGGCAAGAGACAACGAGCTGCTTTTTTACAGATGGGCAACAAGATAGATAGGTACCTAAGGTGGAGATATGTATAGGTATAGATCTTGATAGATTTCCACATCTTACTGCGATTGCTATTGCTATAGCTATTGCTGTTGCTTTTGCTGTTGCCATCGCTATTGCTATTGCTATTGCTGTTGCTGTTGCACTGCACTCCACTGCACTGTACTGCACTAGTAAGTGCTGATCATGAGATCATTGTAGTTTGTGGTAGGAATAGCAGTTTTCTGCTCACATTCGGTACCTATACACGCTAAAAACTGCAACAGCAGCTTGCAATACAACCCAACACTAACACACACTCACTCACATGCTCACTCACATACTCACTGATGGACGGACTGGGACGGGACGACGACTTGGAATTGAGGCAAGAAAAACTTTACTTGACTCGACAGACTCACAATTTAGTGGCGACTAGCAGTGGCAATTTATGTATAGGTACGCTTGCAAAGTTCCAATGCATCATGAGGCTCCGGCTCATGACGCTCGTCTCGTTTGTTTTGTGTGCATACCCAGAAAGGAAAAATGAAGAAGAAGTCCTCATCATACTCTTGTGTGCTGTAGCAACTTTTTTCAAGTCGTTTCCAATGCATACCTATGCACGGTAGGTTTAGCCAGTAAAGTAGATAATCACTATCACTCTCATCCAGTCAACTTACTATGAGAGACAGAGAGAAAGGGAATAATGTGCGGTGGTGATGGTAGTGGTGGCTATAGGTATATCTGTCCATCGAGTCTAAATAAAGCTTATTTTAACACTAACACTCTTACGAAGTAGAGATGGAGTTGTTCGAACAAACTCCACACAGGATAGTTAGGTAGACATATATGTCGACAGTGTAATTCTTTTTTAACTTGGTTCTTGGTTGGTGTTTGAGTTGCAAGCTTGAAATTGGAAGGCAGTAGGTATTTAGTTTGGTTTGCTTTTGGCTTTGGCCTGGCAAGGGAATGGAAATGGAAGGGAAGAGTTAGAAAAAGAGTTGAGTATTCAATAATAAATGATAAAGGCGTGCATACTAATGATACGATGATGATGCCCAAACTAAACGAAATGAAGCCAAGCCAAGCCAAGCCAAGGCAAATGAAGCCAGAGTGGAAGCCGAAGTCGAAATCGAAGCGGCTGTAGATGCTGAAGCTGAAGTGGAAGCCAGAGCCAAAGCCGAAGCGCCAAGCCAAAGTCTCGATTCTAAGGTCACCACACTGAGTTGACGTTGACTGACTGACTGTGGGTACCATTTGGTATTGGTCGTGATGGTCTGAACCCGTCCTCAATAAGCAGATGACGGGGAGGCCTCGTCACTCCATCACACTTCATTGGCAAACTGTCCACTTTCCAGTATGGGTCCTTCTTATCAGAAACCAATGGGAAGCTCAATTTATATTTCTACACGAGCGATCCACTCTACACCCGCTCATATTTACTTATCATGGACGGGGAAAAAATCATGCAGACACTCACTCAAAACCCATCCACACATAATATAAAATTATATAATGACATCAAATCAATATATGCGCTCATTTCATTTTTCATATACACGTTAGTCACAATTGCATTACACCATATAATTATTTAAATGCAATCCAATCCAATCCAATCCAGACCGATGCGATGCGATGCATTGCAGTTACACTCTACAGTGTGGTGTGTAATCAACCAGCCAACTTTTCGTTTCAGTGGCTGTTACGTTTTTTTGTTGCTAGGAGAGGAAACACATGGTTTATTGCAGCATTGCTTTTCATTTTTGGCCAACGCGAGTGGAGGCATGGAAGATAAGTTTGTTGGTACCTTCTATGTACTGGTCAAAGGTAGATCAAAGGCCGATTAATTTATAGTCATGGAACTCAGATACTGAATTAGGTTACATACCGTTATTCCTTTATCACTCCCACGCAATACCCCCTCGCAATATTCAATTTTGTCCAACCGACAACTCAAGGAACTGACACCGAACGGTCTGAACACAAACCCTCTTTGCAATCAAATAAGCTGGAGGAAATTCAAATGCACAGTTGAGGTGATACAACTGCTATATTCATTTTTAGGTTCGAGGCAAATATTTTAGGAACACACGTTCCTCCTTTGTATAGCTACAACTCATTTATCGCTATTCTAAATTAGTTAAGTCAACAAGCATTCAGCTAACAAGGACCGGAATCAGTAATAAGGTGAAGGTGCATATACAGAGAACCACATTTGAAATGTTATTAAATTTATTTTCATTTAATTTAAATTAGACACGGAAGATGAAAAGGGATCCCACGACATCAAGCAACACAAACGATAAACGCATTACAAACAGAAACGATCCTATACTGTGTGGATGCTGAGACTAAGACTTTCAGGTCCTCTACCTTACCACGTATGTATGCTTAAGCGAAAAAGATTGATTGGTTCAATCAACGTAGAAAATGAAAGTGACTTAAAATTACTAAAGTACAAATTACCGGAATACAGATTATTTTGTAAGGAGACTACGACGACGGTATGTATAACACTGGTTCGCTTTCCTTACCACCAGACCAGTAACAACCAGAGAAGTATTAATTATTGACATTAATATACAGGTAATTATTACTTGGCAATATACAATATTCTGGTTTTGATTTTTGAAAGGGGAAACGGGAAATTAGTGCCGTGCCACGAGAACCAGAGAGAACGAGAGAGACGAGACGAGAACGACCACAATTGCAAATTATGCATATCGTGCATACCTACTACTACTATAATCTAGTATAGTGCCAATGCAAGGCTAACAAGCCATGGTTGGTTTGGTATACTATTGCTAGTAGGTGGTATGTATACACTATATTATATTACTACTCTTCCACCTAGACTTGGAATCATTCTGCTTTACTTAATTGCATAAAAAGGAAAAATGTTGGCGCCAGGAAAAATTAAAATTTATGCCATCTAAATAATTAGCTAATTCGTTGAACTCTATTCCAAAATGCCAAATGGGGTAAACATCACTATTTCATTAACTATAGCAAGTAACTGTGTATACACCACTGTGGCATAAGCTATATATAATGTAATATTGCACAATTACTTTTATCCCCAGAACCAGACAACTGATCGTGGTCGTGGTTTTATCAAATTGACTAAAAATTAACCACTTGGCAAATAACGTTGAACAGTAGACATACAGATAATACAAAATAAAACAAAAATCTAGAAGAGTACATTACCTCAGTTCTTACAAGGATATGTGTACAATTTGCTTCGTCGAAAATTGATTTCCCATATAAATTATGATGATGATTATAACTTTATTTCACACAATGCACCATAAGATAATGACTATTTAACATTTTACCCTTGTCATACTTTCACACACACACAAACAACACACAATGCCGACGCCGCTTCCACCTTGCCACTTCACTGAATAAAAGAGTACCTGCGTGCAACCAAATAAATTGTCTCCCACTCAAGAGGATCTTGCAGACTGATTCACGTTTCCAAAAACAAAATATAATCTAATAGAGAATTTTATTACTCGTGCAATACCCAAGTGCTAGACCGCACATGCGATTACAAGTAAATAAATAACTACGACTACAACTACGTTATTCTATTTGACACCAAATCCAACTTGCTATTTGCCTTTCCCTATCTCCAATGCCACTTTGAATGGTGAAAGACCAATGAAATTCAAATTTTAGAATCAACGGTTACCTCCTTCAGTTTGGCTTGGGCTCTGGCAGAAGCAAAGCAAACAACAACGACTAGCACCTAACACGTATGTAAGTAGGGAACACTAAAACGCTAGTAGTTGATCAAATAAAGCGTGACTTCAAGCCAGCAAAATCGTAAGGGTATCAATTAGAAAAGGGTAACTACTAACTTGATCACGCAACCATTTAACTCTAAACTAAAATCCAAAACCAATACCAATGCTGTAGCTGAAGTCAAGTCAACTGCTGTAGGTATATATTTATCACTGAACTAATGCTTAAGTTTGCCCGTCCGCTTTTGGCCTTCTATATACCTCAGCGCCTTCACTCCGTCCTATCAAAATCTCAATTCAATATTGACAATGCCTCCAAAGAACTAACACCAGCACAAGCACCAGCACCAACACTAGAAACACGACTAAAGTTAATAGCCCTTTTCAATGAATATTTACTGAGAGATCGAAAAGAATTGCCCGGACAGAGAACGTATAGTAAAGTTCCTCAGCTTTAGTTTGGATTGTCACAGAACCCTACCGCAACTGTGTCTGGTTCAAAAGAATTCGACCGCCAATATTATGAGTCTACACTAAATAATTATATGTAGTCCAGTCGCGAAAGACCAAGCCAAATAGTCTAAACCAAATAGTCCGAGTCTGAGTCCATGTCCAAGCCAAGCAAAAGATGAATAGGAAACGAACGCGAAAACGAAACGGACTGATGATTAAATAGAAGAAATGGCGAGAGGCGAGAGAGGAATCAAAGTGAAATTGACGAGTACCAGAATAATAAGAAAGCCGGCTTGTAGTTTGCAGAAGAATTAGAATCACTCTCTGTGCTCATCGTCATCGGCAGACAGATATTATCTCATCCCATTCCATCCCATACTTCCATACCTTACCTTATTACTCCGTCTAGGTGGGTACCTACCTATACATACCTACATCAACATCCCCAACACAATACCTACAGCTATATTCAAGCTCATTCTAATCCAATGGAAATGCAACTTGGAATTGCACTGAATTGCATTGGATTGCAACTTAATGGCAACTTGAAGAACCCGCAACCAACCAACCAACAATCGTGATCTATCCATGTCGTTTCTACCTTGGCGTTGGCTTCGGCTTAGACTTGGCGTTGGCTTGGCTTCGTTTTGGCTTTGACTTGACTTGATAGCTCATGGCATAGTAGCTTAGCGTCCAGGTTTAAACTTGTAATGCAATGTGTGGTAATCCAACAAACAATATGACCTTAACGATTCCTCTCTCTCCAAGCCCAAGTCCAAGTCGACGTCGTTGTAGTCATCGTCATCGTCATCCAATTTTTCTAGCGGCAACAACAACACAACAGATGAGAGGAGAAGAGAACAAAACAGTCTAGGCTACCACCACCGCCGCACCGCCAAAATGAACAAAAGAAATTCAGGTAGGTTCGTGAAAAAATTATGAAAACTATTCTTGGCAGGTATAAATATATATGTATACATATATATACATACAGCATACCCTGTGGTATAAACCCATCCTTTCTAGTGGTTTGCACTTACACTGGATTCGAACGAGCTGAGAGAGACCATCGTAATCCTATTTACACCGCAGTAATATGCCACAACAATAATAATGATAGAGGATAAAAAATTATATCTATTTCCACAGGATCTACATCAAGAACCACCCGCCATTCCGCCCTCCCGCTCCCGCCTGCCACTTGCCACTCGCAGCAGACCCAGTCAACCGCCAAATGGACATAGCCAACAAGAAGACTGATCCAACAAGTCCAGCATCCCTGGACCAACCAATCCAATCCGCTCCTTTACTTTATCTTCTTCTCATCTTGCTTGTGATATGCACAAGTATAAGAATGCACATTCAAATCAATTCGAATCACATCCCAAGCCAAACAGAGGTAATGAGAAGCAAAGGAAAGGAAACAACAGGGAAAAAATAACACTAACACCAACCTGCCATGCTAAATCATTAGAAATGTAGATATGGTACTACAGATATTACTATTGGAAAGGCAAACTAAATGAAAATGCAAAGTAGGTACACGAGCAAGAAACCTACCTGTCCGAACCAAAGTAGAGAGTCACAGAACATCTTTGAAAGAAACTTTGAGCCACAAGCGATGATTGCATCCACTATTACCCATTACGATTATGTAGTGCTCATAGAATTTGCCATCATTTAAACAATTATTCTTCCCGCCCGTCACTCAGGACAAGACCAGACCAGACGAGACGAGACGAGCTCAAGCAGCTTTTCAGTTATGTAGGTAAGGGACGAACCAACTCTAGCACAATCTCCTTCACAATAACCTTTTCAATATTTTTCGTTTTTTGTCGTCCGTCAGTCGCTTCAAGTCGAAAGACTACCTGCATACGCCGACTGCTGCATCCTTCATAACAATGCATAACGTGTTGTCGTAACATCATCTCATTTTATTTTACTTCGCTTCCAAATTCAGTTTCAATTCATTTTCAATTTTCAGTTCAATCGAATTTGGAATGGCAAATACATCCGCCGAAAATGAGTTTTTCATACATTTTAATTCCAATAAAATAGTTGTGTCGTTGTGCTACTTACGTCGCCATGGTACGGGAACAATATTCACAGGTATTAACAGCATTAATGATTTTATACCTAGTACATACTGTTCGTAATTACTGAATTGTTCTTCTGTTATTACATTTGACATTACAGTTCGTATCCTCATTATTTTGGTGTCGAGATTTAGTAAGCGTAAGCGCTTTTTAAACACGGTAAGTTCGGTTCCTTTTTAATTTTGGATGAAACAGTACATCCCTCATGAAGTATTTACTTACTAGTGCTCCGGTTTTTACTTTCGTTCTACATTTAAAAAATGACTACTAGTCCTCTTTCAAAATTGCCTTGCAAATGAGAAATGAAAATTACACATTAGTGATATGTGCTAGTCGGTATACTGTATAATTGTAAGTAAGCAGTTTACTCTTTCAGGAAGTTGGAAGTAAGCTGAACATATCATACAATTTTAAAGAGTATTATTTACTTGTGTTTATTCACTATTGTGTGAGGTGATTGAATACAAAAATCTGTTATTATCTTACATGGAATATTTTCAATTTACTTACAGTTTGATTTCGAATTCGAAAAACTAATGGGTCTGTGAATGTTGCATTTAGTAGGCGTAGGAAAAGCAATGAATTGG
>JAAXYX010003470.1:0-14347 GCA_036851915.1 Ptenothrix huangshanensis | reverse complement strand
TTTCCAATCAATTTTCAAATCTTTATCTTTCTGCACTCATTTTCTTTTTCTTCTCTAACCCTGAATAATACTTAAATAATCCATAAAAATTAATTCCACAATTTACAAATCAGCATGGAAGTCACTGGGGCATTTATCGATATCAAATTTATCCTTCCTGCATGTAATATTTTCATGCAGACACGATAAATAGTGTTTGCTTGCTCACCTTACAAGAATCATGAAAAGAGGAATGAGAAGGTTAGGTATTTACTGTGAATTTGTGTTGCGTACTGTGATACTGTGTCCTGAAACAATTGAGTCATTTAAAAAGTTCCCATTGTTAGGATGAGTGTGATTCTGGTAAGATAGCTCCACTACTCCATGCGCTGTATACACGCACGCAGGTAATTACACAATTCGGCACATTCAACCGTACCCATTAAACTCGATTCAACAATAGATACAAGGCCGACTGTAAAATCATTCCTACACGCACTTAAGGAATGGTGACAGAAGGAAAGGGAAGTAAGTCATGCATAAAAGTTTCAGGGAAACCGCAGGAATTGTCACCATAAAAATCATGACACAGTCCTTCCAATAAAAGACTAAAACTGGCATCAACTTAAATATTTGTCGAGCAAATGTATCGTGGAACAAAGAACGAAATCGTATTATCCTCATGCTCAACTTTGAATAATTCTGCAACGAAGCGTTACCTCTACTCGCGCCGTCTGTCATTACTTGTCCTCCATTGTGCTCATGTTGAAAATCCTTGCACTTTTTCAACACAGCCTCCAAGCAATCAAATTTCGACTCAATTTATATCCCAGATTTTGCATTTCGAAAGCAATTGTTAGTGGGCATCTAAGGTCGTGTTTTTAAATTTAAAGAGAAGCGAGTTATAAAAATATGAAGGGCTGTGTAGTGTAGACGACTACTGATTTACAGATAGGATAATGATATTATGATTCCCTCCCCCGATACTTGCAACGCGAACCAATAAGTGCGTGTATTCAATTTCTCGGTTGGCTGACAGCACAATCACATCTTTGAAAGATTCAAATCCAAATTGGATTCCACATTAATGTGAAATAGCGATTTGGACTATCTTTTTCTATTCTATTCTTATCGATAGGAAAAGGCGAGCGAGTAGGTGTAGTGATATTGTGCAAGAAAGCTTTTCTACTGAATTATGTGCCCGGCAATATATGTTTCCACAATCCGAATTCAAGACAGCAACCCTGCTTGTGATGTAATTGTACTTGGACCAGGAGCCGAGCCGGAGTAGAGCGGAGTCATACGTTATAACCAACAAGCGAAAGTACAGACAGATAGATCCTCTCTGAATTTAGTTTGTAAATTTCCTTGTCATATCTTTTTCGCTTTGCTACTGCTGCTCGGTGTGCACTGCGTCTGAAGCATGGCGTGATGGAAGAACAAGACAAAGGGTTAAGATTTGGGTTGTGCTGGTGCAGGGTCTGGTGATACTTGTTTCCGCTCTACCTTTACCCACTCACACTAAGCTCATACTAATAGTGAGGCATAGGCATGGATCTGGATGGAATTGAGGTGGAGGAATATTCCGCCGTGCCTTTGGAATTGGAAAAAAGACGACGGATCTACTCATGTCCATTCACACACACACTACAGATACAGAAATGTGTGTGTACTAGCATGTGAATGTGAATAATGGAATGGCGGCAGCAGGAGAGAGAGGAATCGATGAATGTCTCGCTTGAGGAAATCCCTCAATTGAGAGTAGGCTCTGCCGCAATAAATTATACCGATGGGCTTATATCAAACCCCGGGAAAGAAATATGGTGACACACAGTCCGGGAATCTCCCGGTTCTGGAGAAAGAGAAAGCACTGCGTACATTCCTGCTTCTGCTTTTATACTAAACTTATTCCCAGAGAAAACTTTACGCTACCATAGCCACAGTGTGCAGTGTAGCTATATCAATACACATACATATACCCATAGCCGCTCACATGTTTAATAAAGGAGACCCAACCTCATCACTGCGACTAGCGTTTCTGCCCACGTACATATAGCTATGCATGTGGGCAAAGTTGACTTGAAATGAAAACCAGCAAGAAGTTCTCTGAAGCGCCATCGCCATGCATATGCACGGCTACGCCTGTGTCTCTTCCCGGGCAGTGCATATACATACGTACGTAGGAAGAAGAACTACCCGGATGCATCGCCATCGCCTTCGCTTTCTTGTCACTGAATTTCGTTTTGCTTTTGTTGGGACGAGTGAAAAACGGCAGAGTGACTCGGCAGGCGGGCAGCTGACTTAGTATTTTCTATATAATAATAATATTACATAGAATAATATTTTATATGACGGAGGAAACTCTGCCAGACTTCCAGTCAGCACAAATGCCATCACAGCACACACAGAAACCGTGTAGACGGTTTGTATACATTCTGTATCTCTCCGCTCCGTCAAGTTTTAAAGTCTTGCAGGCAACTCGGTTTCTGTCTGCTTCGCTTGCTCCTTCTACTTCTTACTTATTCTCCTACTTCATGACCAAGTCAGATTTGCAATGTTAAGAATTTATTGAAACAGACATATTTACTCTTTTTATGGATTCATAAATCAATAACTAAGAACAGTCATTCCACTGATACACATGTTTCCTCTCCATTTTTGCATACAAGAAATCACATGCAGTGCAAAAACTCCAAGTATTTCAGGTCTCGTCCAACCGAGCAGAACGAGTGCAGGAATTCCCTAGAAATTCATCCACCATATTTATTTTTGACGTGGCACAAATTCTGACTTGCACCATGGAGGGGGCGCACGCACGCACCAACAATCGCGATTCCAACCAACAATTTGAATAGAAACGATGATTACTGCCCAGGTTGTGTCTGCATGTACCGACTCCTCTTTTCATATAATTGAAACAAATACCTGGGACTCTGTGCTAGACGTATAATGAAATCTTACAGCTATAAACTTGTTCCAAAAACTAGTCCTTGGAGCAGCAGCTGGAGCTAAAGTTACACTCGATCATACTATATTTCTTTATTTCATGTCAATTCTATTTGAGAAATGAAGGTGCATCCTTCCACACATATGTATACTTTTAGACATTTCGGTTCGGTTTCGCATTTAGACCAAGCTTTTACATTCTACACAGCAAGACCGAGACGAAGGAAAAAGACAAAGTGAGCTCACAAGACAGAGCGAGCCCGCGTGAGAGAGAGAGAGAGCGAGGGCTAAAAGGAAAAAGTGGGATATAGTTGATTGGATTGAATTTTCCTGAATCTTTTTTCTTGTTCATTGCATGGACGGCTGAAGATTCTCATCAGAAGAACAACTCTAATACTGCATTGCATAGAATTTATAGGGAAAACCTCAGAATAAAAGAGTAGAGAGAGAGAGAAGATTTTCCATGAGACTGATGCTGAAAAAGAAAGATGGAGGATCCGGTGAAGTGTGGAGGCAGAGAGACATGTAGATAGTGAATAGGTGCGGAGCATAGCTAAGAGTCTGAGGATTGGACTGGCGGTGCTATTGCTGGGATGAGAAGGAGAGACGCCGAGAGAGGAAAAAGAAGAAGGGATGGCAAAGGCGTAGGGTCCTAAATCTCCGAGTTGAGACAAATTCTTTTATCTGCCTTACTTTCCCCAACAAAGATAGATTAGCCCATTTTTGCAATTTTCCCTGTCTCCGATGCCCTCGTAACTCTTGCTGAGTTATTGCTTTTCTGAATCTCCACGGACTTAAGACGCGAAATTCAACCCGTAGACTATAAGACTCTCAAAAAATTGCTTCTTCGCTTCTTTGCACTCGCCTCTCTCTCACTCCGAGTCGCTCGCCTTCCTCTCCCGCTTTCCTTTCTACTTGTACTTTTCTTAGAGACCGAGAGGAGAAGGAAACCGAGTGCAAGAATAAGAAGGAAGACGAAGAAGAAGCACAACCAACATAACCATACCATCCGCCATTATTTATCTTATGTGTACTATAAACCATAGAGATGTGTGGAATCTGGGTATACCTACTTATAAAGTCTATAACTTATGATACTTTAGTATGTGTGGCTAAGTTAGTTACAACAAACACATACACTTATAAATGCTAACACTGTGTCTTGCTCTCCGTCCTTCTCCATGCCCAGGCTCTTTCCTATACTCCGATTCCTATTGCTTTATTATTGCAACCAACACTTATGAACAGCCACGAGCAGGGCTTTGTGTGTGCCCTCTGAGACTATACGTTAGTATGTTTTATTCCAACCTACGAAGATTCAACAAAGTCACCCGTACAACACACACATGCCATTCCTCATAGACACCTACATTACATTGTATTACATTACTCACTTATATGTTTACAATATTTTTCCATTATATTCTGAGTATTTTTCTTCCTTAGATTTATTTCCCTCTTCTCTCACTGACATCTCATACTTCCTCCATGCGTCCAACACCGCTACCAGCCCATACCAATCCTCCGTCTCAAATTTGTTTTACTTTTTCACTTTTTCACCCGCTCTCTCCACCAAGTAGCAACACACTTGTCTTACTTTCGCAATCTTTCGCAACAACTACACACGGTATCACTATCAGTTTTCCAACCATTTTCAAAATATCATACTATTATCAAAAACCTAGTAGTAAATCCTCTTTTTCTGGATTCTTTTCAAATCACCTTCCAAAGCTTGACGAATATTTTTCTATTTTATGTTAACCTTTTTTAGGACACTTGAAGTAAGTAAACCCGTATTCCACCTACGGCAGCATTTTGACTTCTCTCATATTCTTGTTGATGAATGCAAGCAAATTTGGCATTCTATGGGTAAAGGGACTGCGATAAAGAATTTTATAATTTTTCTAGTCGTCTCAAATAAAATTAAAATGTGGAAGCATAGGAAAAAGGAGATGGGCGTGAAGAATTAAGAATCAAGAGTTATGTGTTAATAAAGAAAAATTCCGCCGGAATTCTCGTTCTGGTGTAGGATTTCTCAATAGCCCGTACGCACTGCTTGTGCTTAAACGTTCCAGGAAGGAAATAAAACTCGAGTAGGGCTTTAATAATTACTGATAAGTTGGACATGACAGAAATTTCACATCTTCATATGTGATTATCAGCATGAATGAGTTAGTGCCTTTCTCAAGAAAATAACCATCTCTTTTTCTCTCTCCCGCGGACGAGAGCTATTGGAGTTTTTAGACTTGTGTGAAGGCATGCAGTCTTGCTTGTGACTATGACGGCGAAATAAATTCAGGAAAAAATTGTGAAAAGACATGAATGCAAAAGACTAGACACGGCTGCTGGTTCCATGGTCTATCGCTCGGTTCTTTCTACTCTTTGCGGACTGTTCCAGGGAACGTGGACGGAGACGTAAATGTTACAACATGTGTGCCGAACAAAATGGTAATTTAAATGATGAAGCACACTTTTTAGGGAAATTATGAGTTCTTCATCTTCTAAGTCTCAGAAGATGATGATGGATTTCCCTTCTACATATTCTCTCATTCTCCAATCCCAATCCACACTCGAGTGTACATATCTACTCGGCAGTATGTACGTAAAGGCGTGTTTGCTGAAGGAGCCTTGACTTTGTAACCGCACCACTACCAGCCAGTATAAAAGTACTACATTCTGCAGGTTCCGTCTACAGTGTGAAATTATGAAAGGAGCGAGCATGTGAATGAAGAATTGCTATAAGTCATTCATTTGGCATGGTTATTTCTCAGAGTGAGAGGAACATGGAGAGACATGTTCGAATAACTGCTGGCTCATTTAGACGTCGACATTCACATCCAGACAGAGTCAAGGCATGGAAGTGCGCTCTGCACTGCACATTAGCATTTGACTAATCCCCTTATAATATAATATTTAATATTCTCACAGGCACAGACCCACCGATCCACCAGCCAGCATGCTAGACGAGTACGATGTAAGAATACATGTTGTACGTCTAGTCATTTTGATTTATCACCGCATCACTAATGAGTACTTCTCTCCATTTCGATTTCATTGATTTCTCATTACCATCCGCCCGTCTAAATCCCATCTCAGTATTCGCATCCTTTACCTTTTCCATTTCTCCACCGCCACTTTCCACTCCAAAACCAAAAATCCTATTCGTCAAACAATGCTGGCAGTTGAATTTCAAAAAGGACTTGTCAAATGTTTGTTTAGTAAAACAATGTGTGCCTTTCAAGTGTGCTATGCCGAACTGAGGACGTAGTCGTTAATTGTTTTCACCAGATTAGTGCAATTGTAGCTTATAGCAGATGGTGATTGCAGGAAGACAAAGGTTAGGATCTCCGCTGCGTAACTACAACACAGTAATTGACAAATACTGAGGGACAATCTGTACTGCATTTTAATTCTGAGCTAACGGGACCAATTTATCTCAAGAGTCTTAACCTGCGTGTCTTCAATTACGCTATATTAACAGATGATTCTTATCTCAGTTTGTCGCAGTTTGTGAAATGTTTGAGCAAACGGTGAGTTTGCGTTGGAAAGTTGAAAGAAGATTTCCAAATCCAATTTACTTTTTGGCATGTAATTTATGAGGTGGATCTAGTGGAATGAGCGGATAAGATTTGCATCAATTATCAAGAAGCCAAGTCTAAGTCAAGTCAAGACGAGTCAGATAAGAAACTAAACTGTTAGATCCGGTACAGAATCTGTGTTACAGATTTAAGTAGATTAACCTAATTAAAATATTCATCATTCTATTTCTCCGCTGAATAACCATTTAGTTGCTCTTGCAGCCGAGTCAAAAAGTCGCGAGTGAAATGAGAAAAGAAATCTCCACTCAAATATCCTTTCAACGAGTTCAGCTTCGTCGTCGTCAGTGGTTGAGGAGATGTTGAAATGACAAAGCTTTCATTTCGTTTTGTGTACGAGTATGTAATAGTGCCTCGTAGTTAATTGCTAATAGTGCATTTCTGTTCGTTCTGGTCATTGAAATGTATTTATGACAATATTAACTTCTTTTTTTCCTCTGAAAAACTCGTCTCGGCAACTTTGCTTTGGTTGTTTAACTGGCACTATGGAACGCATCGCATTGCACGACGCGTTCTCTTGTCTTCTTACCATAACTTCCTTTTCTTCAATCAAACCAAATAGAAGAAAATTAACAGGTTTTGTCTCAGCAGGTAAGCGGAGGTCGCTCTTTGTCACAAAAGGTTTTCCTCTTGTCTTCATATCTTGACATGTTGAGAAGTGGAAGTTGAGCAGAGTGCGATGTGAGAGAAAAAAGTTACCTTTTCCACAGCAAATTTATGATATCAACTTTGAAATAACCTGAACCATCAAGCGAGGCAAAGACACGGAGCGTAGTACACACGGAATCAAGACCAACATGTATAGCTACTTACCTAGCGACTAGAGTTTTTCCAAGGCGATTTCCACAAGGAGCAACACGGTAGGTAGAATGATCATCGAGATACACTGATTAGATCACTAGAACCAACGTCAAGTCACATATTTTCCCCATGTTTCTTTTTCAACTATTATCAATTTCGATTTCGATTTCAACAATTTCCATGTGCAAGGGCAACTGGCAAAAGCTTTTGAAAGAAAACTGTTAAATAAACTAAAACAAAATGTCTCTGCCTGTCTCATCGTCTGACTTGGTACTGCTGTAGATACTTTGGATAAGTGGAAAAGAACACTTGAAATGCTGAGAATGCTTGTAGCCAGAATTTGGAGGGACGGAGACGAGGACATGCTTGAGAACATGGTTAACTTGTTTGTTTGTTACTATATTTAGGATTGAGATTTACTTTGGTCTGATAAGATAAAATAAGACTCCGTCACTTTCCAAGGCATGTCTTATACACATTTTTCGGGAGTTGCTTTCCGTTTAGGGTTTCACATACTCATCATTTTCCTCTCCATAGTTATTACATGTGGCATTCGAGTTTTCCAGTCTGTTTCTGTGCCCCTCATTGCCGTTGACGCTAAGCATCTCTCACGGCCAGTCTGGATTGGCTTCAATTTCTATCGCAATCGTTCATTTGACTCGGCTTCGCTCTCAAAGCAAGGGAAGGGACAGATCCTGCATCAGGGCAAAAAATTCCATGTTGGGTAAGTCCATTTCCCTCCTAGGGTTCCTTAAGGGGTGGACTTTTAACTTTGGAGCTCCCTTCCAGCTTTCTACGCTTGCAATTTCAGTACACTTCCTCCGCTCATCACACATGTCATTCTCCAAGTTCCCCACCTCCCAGCACTCATCTTCACGGGAAACTACCTTACCCGCTTAACAAAGATGTCTGGCTTGGAATAAGTTTATTTATTAATGTAGGGCAGTTGAAAAACAAAAACAACGATGTTATTACAAGCGGTGCATAAATATGTACTTAAAAATAGAATTGAGAAATTGCAATTGTTTAATTGATAGTTTTATTTGATGAAATGAAATAATTTGGTTGGCGCATTAATAGACGTATTGATTTGAGCAGTAGAGATAGAGAAGAGTTTTCATACTGTAGTAGTCTCAGAGACGTGCATTCGCAATGCCAAATCAGAACAGGGATAAAGTGCAAATTGCTATACTGTTACTGTTAAGTGCATAGTTGAAATTACTTTATTTATCAGCAGGCGAATCTCCGGTGGTTGTAGGAGCAGTAGCCNTTTTCATACTGTAGTAGTCTCAGAGACGTGCATTCGCAATGCCAAATCAGAATAGGGATAAAGTGCAAATTGCTATACTGTTACTGTTAAGTGCATAGTTGAAATTACTTTATTTATCAGCAGGCGAATCTCCGGTGGTTGTAGGAGCAGTAGCCGGAGCAGTGTGTGTGCTCTGTTATAGGAGTGCGAGTCAAGTCTCTAGAGAAAATTCATGCCCGAGCAAAAGGTTAGAATGTGATAAGTCGTAATTAACAGAGAATTCCTTGATTAGAATCAAAATTTAGGGATGAGCCATGATGGATGATGTGCAAGTAGTAGAATTAAACTCACATGTACATATCGTCAAGTACCTACGAGCATGAGCTACGTGAGTTTAAATATATCTCTACAATATTTCATTCCGCCAAAATTTTCATTTCCACGTGTACACATTTAACTATTATAGATTACCCAGCCGAAGCCGAAGCCAAATACCCGTGCATATGCACACACACAGAGAACCTACACCCGACTCCACATCCAAATCCAACTCGAATTTATACGTACAAATATGAATTGTGTGGGAACCTGACTTTGATAGTGTATGCTGTGTAGTGGAACGGTACCGAAAGGAAGCCTTGCAGCGGAGCCTAGGAGATGGTCGTAGGTATGTTCTCATGAGCTAGAATTCGTTCGCAGACCGTACCTACATTCTTTCTCGGCTGGTATAACTGTAGTTGCTAGGGCTGTTCGTATACGAGTATCTGTACGGAGTAAAGGAAGATGACGCTGAGGGTGTGCACTTGTTCCCCTAAAAGGGAATTTTGGCTTTCAGCCATTTCGATTTTCTGACAGTGATTAATTGACGACGTAGGGTCGCCATTCCTGATGGATTTTCAGGCATCCAATCTGCTTCCATTCTCTGCTGTGGCTGTGTATCTGCTCTTACTGTGCTCAACTCGGCTCACTCGTCTCGTCTCTCCTACTCCTCTCTCTCGCTCCATTCTCCTTTTCTCCTACGTGAGCTTTCCTATACTGTCAGACATCTGCATCCAACTCTTCACTGCTCCACGTACATGATTACATTTAGAAAATTATGTATATGCGAAACTGTGCTTGGCTAGGGCTACTGCAAGTATAAATGCTCTCATGGTGGCTATAGATATCATTCCCAAGTTGGAGCAAGGAATTAGATGACGTTCGACTTCGACACACATAACAGTCTGACTTGGCCTGGTCTGGTATGATTCAAGCTCAACTACACAAGACGAAAACTCCTTAAACTTAAAACTCCTCTTTTCCTCCAACCCGCCAATAATCAATCTTTCCTGCTCGTCTTTCTCAATCCCCCATAAATTCTATCGTAGCCCCTAAAACGAATTATAAATTTAATTCACATTTTTTCCACCGACTCCAACATAACCGTCGGTGCTAACTTAGTATGCAGAGTCGAAGAATGTGGTGGAACAGTTTCAGATAATTCCACTTGACTCTAAATCGCATCATGTGTGTTTTGGAGTGCGTGCACCCGGAGGCAAGAACAAGCAAAGAGTTGCTGTGTACAAAGTGCTCACCTGTATTAGAATGCTGTCAAGGAGTTATTAAATTAGAGCAGAGTTTTGGACATACATACAATGTTGTGTCATGTGCGTGCATATTTAACTACAGCATGTGTTGGTTTGGTTCAAGTGGAAAGTAATGGCTATGGTTTGGTAGTAGTGGAAAGAGCGGTGTGTACAGTGACACTGATGTAGTGGTGATTTTGCCTGAGGTGAGGAGGAACGGATTGATATGAGGTAGATAATAAAATAACTAGTGAATGAGTGAATTGTGTAATTTGATGATAATGAATGAATGCTCGTATTTATGTGAAATGTTAAATGAAGCGGAAAAGTGGTGTGCCTGAGCAGGGGACGGAGGTAGGAAGGCACTTATAAGCTGTTGAATGTACGACTGGAAGACTGAAATACAAATATGGATCTTATTCGTGTATCAATTCATGTATAATGATGCATATAGGTTGGTAGGTATGTGCGAGGGCAGAGGTAGGTACATGCAGAGCACTGAATCAGAATCAGGGAACCATCGTATCGTCATCGTCAATAGTGTGGATAATGATATGAAGTGTGTACGATGTGTATCAAGCTGGGTTAGTGGCAGTTGAATCTGTTTTTTGAATCGGCAAGGCGTTTGCAATCCTCCTTAAAGTGTCAGCAATAATCGTAAAAGTCGGCCGTAATGGCATTTCCTATGAAGACTGCATCATTCCTTACCCAATCCTACTTACTTACACGCTCACCGTCTTCAACACTGTTCTCCACATCTCCACAAAAGCACCAGCAAACCAAAGCAGCGGCACTGGCGACGTATCACAGCTGAGGAGTACACAAGCCGAACCAAACTATCTCCTCAAACACCGTATCTCCACCGACATCAACGCAGAGCCAATACAACCGTACAATCATATCCTATCATTCAGTCCTCACCCACACTCGCAACCACATTCCTCCCAATTCCAAATTCTTAAGTTCTCCACACGACAATGTGTTTCTGCACAAGTCAACTTCCCCAAAACACACAATCGTAACGTCACTTGAACGACTTCGCGACACAGAATAAAAATGGCAACTATCTGTCTCTTCCTGGCTCATCAGCAGCGTAAACCAGAGTCCAGATAATTTCAATCAAATGCTGCCCTACGTATGCACATTTAATGGCCACATTCTTTCCTGTGACGTTGAAACGCATTGCCGATTGCAAGCACAAATAGACCAGGCCGTTGTTGTTGTTGTGTGCACTGGCGGTGCATTATTCTCGAGTAAGTTGTAAAGGAAGAAAAATCCCACCACAAGCAATAATGACTTGTTTATTGTTATTATGATTTAGCCTGTCGTAAACTAGGGACAATAGTCTCATTGTACTTGTACTTTTAAGCTCAACAAGTTTGTCATTATCATCCTTATAATACCGATATGATAATGCTTACTGCATCCAGTCCACACACGACTCCTTTACAACTCTGTACTCCGATCATCTTAAAATCACTGCAATTACTAAAGCTGTGAGGTTGTTTGTCTTGAGCACACAGCTGTTCCCAATTTGACTGTTTGTATTTGTGATGCTGTTATTATTCAAACATGCCAATCCTGCGCAGATACCAGCACAAACATAATAAATTCCTTTTCCTTTCTATTGACAGAGTACTGACAGTAGTAATCAAATAGGAATCATTTCCCCCTTACTTAATGTGTAAGCACATAGTGGGTAATGTAATCCGTTTCAAATCTTTATTGAAATGAGCTCATAATTTAACTGTCCAATTATATGGAGTTTTATGTGGTATGAAGTCATAAACATTCTGGTTGAGCGTTCAATTTGCTTCAAGTTAGGTGGATGCATCCGAACCAGAGGCACAAGTGAACAGTCAAGTAGGTAACTGTGCGAGGGAAGGTACCATACATTTTCCCATGCCATGTGTGAAGTGTGAACGCAGTCCTCAGTTGCTTCCAAAACACTACGGCGAAGGCAAGCCATAGCCGAATCCAAAGCCAACCTCCTTGAGCATTAATTCTATCGCGTAGCTACAAGGTTGATTCCACTGCTTGGACGGACGAGAGGTTGGAAGTTGGGAGACGTAAAGGCGGGAGAGTAGGAACGCTCTCTTGCACCGGGTTGGGCAACTTGATCTGGAATCCGCATCTTTCCAAACATTGCCATGGATGGCGCGCACTCAATCTTTGTGCTCGTCCCGACTTTTCCTTCCCAACTCACTCCAAGCGTTCCCACAACGTTTCCTTTCAGCACGCTGTAGAACTCCTCTCCCTTTACACAAAGCTATATGCTTATATGCTAGGTGGCCTTTATGTGTTACGCTTACGATGCTCGGGTTCGGGTTCGGGAAGAAGCACACTCGACGATGGTGATGCTTTTTTATGTCCATAGCAGACACGTACATCCCTCGCTTGCTCTCACTCTATCCTTCTGTGCAGATTCCCTACATGAAATAAATCTCAGACGCTTTTATTTTCCCCTTCTGGAAAAGATGCGAAACTACCCGAGAACGGGATCAGTACTTAGTTCCGATTTTCGATGAGATATGGTGCTTCATGTCTGCCATTTTATACTCACTACTGAATGTTGCTTCAAATTTTCCCTTTACGTTCAATACAAATGCCAACAAACGAACAAGCCAATCTTGCTCATTTAACCTCAGTTCGGTGCTTACAGCCAGGGCCCTTATCCATTTGTATTTGTTTTATTAAATTATAATTAAGTACGACCAATGCGCTAATTACAGATTTTTAAGTTTTCTTATTAGATGCACCTATTTTCTTTGTGAAAATGTGAAAAGAAGTATTTACATCCAAAATATTGCTGCATTGTTTTCTTAGGTTTTTAATTGCAAGTTAGAAAAACGTACCTGCATTCAATAAGTGGCAATTGGGGAATGTTTTTTAACAAAAAACAGAGAAATGAAAAAAATTAAACAGTTGTTACGATAGATGGAGGCTTCTTGATTTATGATTGTTGAAAGTTTTAGATCGTAAAGTTAAAAGGTACATAATCCAAACCGTTACATTGAATGTTGTTTTTGTTTTTTTACAGGTAAGATGCCACTTTGACCTAGTATTTCACTAGTCTTCGAACCTTGAATCGAGTCATCTAAATTGCCGTTGCTTTGGGATGCAGATTAAAAATAAAATAAAGTGTACACAACAGACTGTCCGTTGAACAAGGTAGGTTGACACTGCCACACTTTATGCCATTAGCACCCTTGCCTTGATGCCATCTTTGTCTTTGATCTTTAAGTGGGAATAGGAAAGGCGGAGGATAAAGATCGGTACGTTGATGATTTCACAAAAACTGACATTAAGATTTCAATCAAGGAAAATTTGGCCTAGTAAATAGTGAGCGTGTGCAGAGCAAATAAACTGATAGTCTGTTCATACTGTTGTTCTAACGTCACTTTGAAAGAGCAGAATTACGGAAGCGTAAACAAGAGCAGAGTAGAGTAAGAGAAAAGAAAAATGTGGAATTGAGACATGGGACAGGTAATTGTGTAGGTACACTGAATGCCAACGCTGAGCAAGTGAATGCTAAACGGGATTTTTCTCCGTTGCCATAACCTTGCACGCACACAGCCACAAAGCCCGTGCAGAGAACAAAGCTGTGAACAAAATCAAGTGATTAAAAGCAGTTTTAAGTGAGTTGAACATGCAATGTTTGCGGGAGTAATTCAATAATTGTAATGTAGACGTGGAGCTGAGTGAAGTATGACCAGGATCAAGACGGGAACATCGGTACATCCATAAAGATAAATATCATTTAGACCAACCTAATGGCAATATTTGATTCAGTCTGCTGACTACTTGTCTAACTAACAATAACCACGCCATACGACAATGCCTATCCTCTGTCTATTGCTTTATGTCAACTAAGCCATTCTCGCTCTCTGGGGTGACTACTACCTCTCTATTAGTTTGTCAGTCGAGGCATCAAAGCATTGCGAGAGAGCAAATAAAACCATTGTCGCCATATCATTCATCATATCAAAATACACTACACAAAGAGCAGTACATACAAAAGTACACTCTCCCGAACCAACCCATCTGTTACTCACCTAATCAACACAACAGTTAATCCTAGATTGTAAATCTCTTACTCATCTGTTTCTTATCCGTTACTCATCTTTACTTATGTCCTACTCGTCTGCTACTCATCTCTTACTCATCTAACCAACGAAAAAGTTATTAGACTTGGATTGCAAATCCCTTAC
>JAAXYX010003469.1:0-14348 GCA_036851915.1 Ptenothrix huangshanensis | reverse complement strand
GAGGTAGAGAACACCTTAGTCTCTGGGGTAGAGAAGGGTTTCGAAATAGAGAACACCTTGACAGTGGTAGAGAACACCGTAGACCAGTACCGAAAATCCGGAGTGACAGAAACTACTCTTGGTTGTGTTTTGCCATTTTTCAGCACTACTGTGCAAACACTTTTTGTTTTTACTGTCAATCAGTCTCAAAGTTCCATGGAAGTAAAAAATCACAACTTTACCATGTAATGCCTGCTATGTGCATAACTATCGCTTATTGTTAGTGGAAAGATAATACAAATTCTTCAGTTGTGGAATAGCAGAGGTGTAGAGTGCAGATAATTATAGTACCTAATAATAAAGTCTCGCTATACCTTCATTTCCTTTGGAAGGGAAAATTTTACTATTTCTGGTCTTTTTGAGCACTGTTAAAATTCTTTGCATACGTTTTCAAAACGTTGGAAGCATTTATTAGTTTAAAAATCCAACTTAGTAATAATTACAATTTAACTTTTCTGCACAAGAAAAGTTTTCGCATTCATTTTGACACAAGTTGTGGAGGTTTTCCGAGGTAAATCAAACTTTAACACTAAAGTCTGAAATGTCAGACTAAAGTGCACGTATTTTTGCTTAAGATACCAGTACTTGCCTTAAAATCAATAATAACTCAGCTCAGTTCGTGGGATGTAATTATGCAGCGTGTATTCCTTATTAGTACACTCCCATGCCTAAGCTTGGTCTTTTTAGGACAATCTTAAGGACTGCATTAATTTTGTTGGTATACCGTTGCAAAAAATACAAATCAAATTACGCCTCTTTGTCATAAATCTGCCTGACGAGAAGTAATATTGAATGAATATAGGAAAACTACCTTTACCTTTACCATAACTATGTTCATCTACTTGCGTAGGTAAAAACTTGGTGATGGCCGACGACATTTACAAAAGTACGCGCTACTTTTTAATCTATGGAAGAATTCTTGGAATTCTGCCTCTCGGTGGATTGCGACAGGATAGTTGCAAGCGACTGTACTTTCGGTAATATAATCAAGATTTGGACTAATTATTTCAGCATGATTCCCAATTTGTGTAACAGGAGGAGAAACTTAAAAATGCCTATGTAGTGGTTTACAATCTGAGCAACTGTACAAAAATGGCATTTGAAATCCTGTCGCTGTGTAATTAATATAATAATATTATTTTGCAAGTTGAAGAAAATTAACTTAATTAAAACCATGAGCCATGAAATGTTTTCAGACGAAATACATTTGCCTCGGCCGTGTCTCTGCTAATAATCTTAATTTTGAGCTTGAACGGGACTCTGGCGTCCTTCCGTGTAATTAGAGAGGGCAAAGGAAGTGTTTACAAGATTATCGCAACCTCTGTGCCAGCAGTATTTTACACGATTGGAGCATACAAGTTACTAAGCTGCTTAACTAATCCTTAATTTATTTTACCTACCTATAATTACAGTTGCATATTTATTACCATTTATCTGAAGACTCTTTTTTTAAGAAAGTCAATTTTTTTATACTAGCCTAAGACTTGTAGAAATGTATTCATAATGCGATCAATCTGTCAGATTGTAATTAATTATAATTATTTGAATTCTAGATTCATGTTCTTTCTAAAAAATTGTGGAAGGCTGATTGATCTCTTCAAGATGTGGAACCACGTATCGCTCCATATCCCGTCTGGCGATTTGAATTTGACAAGGGACGTGAATCTCATTGCTGCCATTTTTACGGCTGTCAGTGCGATTGAAAACGTTTTTTCGAACTTGAAGTACTTTGGGGTTCAAACAACTGCAGGTGGGTCTAGCCGAATCGAATTAAAAGCTACGAAAACTGTCAAACCTGTATACTTTGAGAAGTGGCAAGATAATCTTTCACATTTGTACTGGGAAAATTTGTAATTTGGAACCATTGATTTTAATTAAACTTAATTGTTAATTGTTCATTGTCACTACTTGGCAGAATTCAGTGGATACCCGGCAAATGTGACAAGTCTGGAGTTATTCTACTTACGCACTCACAGATACTTAGCAGAATTTATCCCTTTCAACCCAGTCCTGGCCAGTTACCTGATCCTGCAAAATCAATGGAATGACAAGTCTTGGAACTTTGCGGATATTTTCATTTGCATTGTTGCAAGATCTCTGAATTTCAAATTGAAGGCCTATCTACAAAATGTGAAGGACAGTACAGAAACTTTGGAAGACATTCGAAATCAAAGTCAAGGCAAAATTAAAAACAAAGCCCGAAACGGAAGTGAATATGAAAATAAATGCAGAGCAGAATCGAACGAGCAGCCGCAGCTTTATGAGCTCAACTCCACATGCACCACTGCTACTTTATCTATCTCGACCTCGACGAGTTGGGAACAAATCTGTCACGATTATGAAATGTTAGGAGAGTTAGTGAGTGGCTTCCGGGACTTATTGTCTCCCTTGGTGTTCGCTTGCTACGGATCAAACATCTTTTTCCTCAGTTTCGAAATTTGGGCTATTCCCACAGAAAAGCGTTTGACTTTTACCTTTATATCAACTTTGTGGTCCGCTGTAATCAGCATTGTCACGGTGGCAGTGTTGAACGTACAAGCAGCTCGAATTCATTCTTATGGCCAAGCTCTGGGCAAACTTATTCTTCAAAAGTGTCCCCTGGAATTCTTTCCCTCAAAAGTAAGTATATATTTGTTTGATTTAGATATGCGAATAATCAAATTCAATTTAACTCAAATTCCTTTAGTTTTGCATCTGACAATTTTGAAATAATTTTGCTATGTCCCATGGAAAGACTTCTAAGATTGAGAGGATCCTCGAACGAAACGAGATGGGACTGACAGGTCTTGGATGTTTTACAATCACAAATACACTGCTTCTTCACGTTATTGGCGTCATTTTCACAATCGAGGTTCTCTTGATACAAGGTCAACTGAGAATTTAAGCACTATTCTGCTTCTATGTGCTGTTTTATAAATTATAATTAACTGGATTCAACTGATGACAAATATATTGAATGGAAAATAAGTAATTGAAACCACGTAGCAACATAGCATGTTGCTTATCAATGTGTACATTCTTTTTAGAATTTATTAAAACTGACAAAGCTTCTTCTCGTTTCTTTCTCTCGTTACTATAATTATATCATTGTATCGTGTTGAAACATTATTTCAAAATACTGTTGTATCAATAATCATTACAGAATCATCAAAATCATATCCTCGTGATCGTAATAGTAATCATCTACAAAATCAACAGTAACAAAAACTTAACAAATGAATGAACAACTAATAGTAAGTACAGGTAACTATTTAAATCCCTGTCGTCAATTGAGTGTAATAAACATACTTTGGTAATTATATACCTACTAATTATATTAATAACTGTAACAACGTTTGCATATAATGCATGAATGGTATAATAGTAATCGGCGATATAGACACTTAACTTTAATTAATTCAATAATCAACGTAACCACCCACATTCAATTTTAACAAATTGGCTAATTATAATTAATCACAATTAAATGCAATTACTTAATATAATCAATCATGCATTCATCATTCTTGTTTATATTCGCGGCAAATATAAATGAGTGCGTGGAGCGAAGCACGCAATTAATATAATTTTATAATTAATTTTGTTACGCGAACGTAATTGTAATCGAAAGTGAAATCGAATTACAATAATTAATAATTAACAGCAGATTTATTATAGCAAGCAGCAAGTAATAACTGTTTAATGAAATAATAACAATGGAAAGCTAAACAAAGTTAAGGTAACAATAATTAATTATTCTTAATCATTAAAATTAAAAATAATTCACACTAACGACTAACAACCTATAGATGTGCTTTTGATACACTTTGTATTTTGTATTTCATTATCATCGTCGATTTTAATTGGTTGCAACTGCTACACGATACGCGATTAATTAATGTAAATATGTACTCAATACAACGCAAAAGGCAGAGAACACAAGTCATAAATGGGTACTCTCAACTAATTAATTATATTCAGAATGTGAATTAATTAATAATAATAATGAATACATATGTAGGTACTGAAAGCATAATTATACATAGTAATGACATAAAGGTAATGGATGACACATAATTAATTAAGTAAAGAAGGTATCACAAATGAAAGTTATAATTATGGTAGAAAATATTGAGCTGGTATTTACTTTGATGGGTAACATGTCATTTTATCATTACCCAGTATCAGTAAACTATATCATGTAATTATATATAGTCATTACAATCAAAAGTTTTAGCCACTAACATTAACATTAGGGTAATAACAAGTATCGTACTAATCGGTATCGGTAGTAGTAAGTACTTACAGTAGTACGATATATATACAATTATGGTACTTAATTATCTTATTTTATTTCGTAATTGATTAATTACTTCCATCAATGCGACGTGATTTACCTTAATTTAGTAATAATCATATTTATATCATAGTCATGTTTTGTTGCATCAAGTGAGACCAAAAAAGTTAAATGCTCGGTACACATGTTACCTATTTGTATTTGTAAATTCGTATTAGGTATCCATAACTATTCTTAACAGCATTACGTAGTACTTACCTCCGTTACTTTTTATGGCATAGTTTTAGCTATCGTCATTTACTTTTTCTTATTATTTAGTTGTAGTATAAGGGCCATCACGATCCCAAACTGTATATTTACGTGGTATAGTTCAGTATTAGTTACTTATCATATTTAACAAATGGTTTTGATGCAAAGTTTGAAGGTTGGGTTAGGTAACCAGATTAATGCCACCACCAGAAGTTTTGAAGTCAATATCTTGCTCAGCGCAAAAATCTTGTGTTAGTGGGAGACAATTGAGTAATTTACAAATTTCACAGTCTCCATAGCCCGCATAAAAAACGAATAGGAGTGTAATCAGTATTACGAAGAAGAGCGTGATGCATAATATTACTTCCAGCCATTTTCTGTAGGAACAATCCAATAATTTCAATATAATTGCATGTGATGGCAAATTATTACCTTAGCAAATAACTTGGTATGTAATAATTCAGCACAAATATAAATAGTGTACTTGTATTGTATGTAAGTACCTGTATGAGGAATATTTTCCAAAAGCAACATAAGGCATGAGTGCATGGGATAGGAAGAATCCTACGAGGAAACCGATAATATGAGCGAAATTGTCAATCCATGGAAAGAATCCGAGTAGAAAAAATATGCCAGTCACCACAGCCATTTTAGCAAGTGCATGCCATGGTTTCCGTAACATTCCCCACATGTGCAGCAGTTCCACCAGTAGACAGGCTATCAATCCGTACTGGCTACCACCCGGACCAACCTAGGTACAAAAAGTCACAGTTTTTTATCGTTTGTTAACAGGAGGGCAATAAATCATAGGCAGAGTTTCACGTATGGCCACGTATATAACGATCATTCAAAAATAGATTAAATTAGTTAAAGTTAATTTTCCATTAAATTAGATCCGGCTTAAGCACATCTTGGATGCATTTTCCATGAACTTCAGATGTGTCTTAACTGCATTTATCTGACTGAAATCCTAATATGATATAGGATTTACTCTGTACCACTGATTTGTTTTCACTGTGTACTATATAATTGTCAGGATTTTGAATAATACTAAATTAGAATTGGAAAGAAAGAATTACTTCTGCACGATGTGGTTCAAGAAGAACTGAAGCTAAATTTCCAGCCATTCCAGATCCAAGGTAAATGATGGCAATTCGCAAAGGCCCTGCAAGTTTTTCTAAATCCCTCATGATGAAAATGTGGAATAAGAATGTAAAAAAGTAATGTCCTATTCCAGCGTGGAGGAATAGCGAAGAGATTAAGCGGTAAAATTGGTCCGGTTGTTCGTAGCTCAAAAATGGAAACATTCCACAAACGTCCTGCAATTTATTTAAAAAATATTTTTAGTTTTTACAAACCAATCCGAGCAATGAGTACATATGACCACAAATGGGTCAAAATGTTGTTATAATTATAGAGCATGCCAAAAATCACAAACACGCCGAAATGATCAGTGCGTATTATTGTACAGTGTCGATGATAGATTGTTGTTGACTTACCTGTAGACAAGAAACTTGTGAGCACAGAGATGCTTCCTCGTGAAAGTATCCGTTGACGAAGCGGCAGTAATCTTTAGTGGCTATTAAGCATTTTGCGTGAATTCCAATACAGCACGGATGCCCTATCACCTCACATACCTACCATATTCATAAAATGTCTTTCATTAATGAAACTCAGATTATTTGATTATTCGACAGCATTACCAAATTGCCAAAATCAAATGGTTTACCATATGCTCTGCAGTTTTATCCTTTGTAGACATTCCACTTAACCCACGAGTTTTTCTACATATTGGCCATTTAGTGATGTCATCTGGCCATTCGTAAGGAGCCACAGATGCTGGTGCTTCACAAAATCTGAAAAGTTTATAATACAAATGTTTCATGTACTATAACCGTTTAAAATAGTTTGATTCTGTATTACTGAATATAAATTGTTTTTTAAATCTTACTTTGGATCTAATCCACACACTGAGCCGGAAATTCGTCCTCCCCCATCACCAGTCCATTTTTTCCATGTAGAAAGCAGCCCCTATAATTTTTGACGAAATTTTTAATCCACTGTCGTGCAGCAAATTATTACAACTGTCAGCTCACGCACTCGCTCATTCAAAGACTAGTGTGTTAAAAAATTGTTATCATTCAAAAATATTGGCATAAAAGAAATGATACAGCAATAATTAAATGAAAGTTTATTCACTAAGCTGAGTTGTAATGGATTAGTAAATAATCACATGAGTTACTTGTATCTACGATTATAATTACTGGCAAAAGCGAGCAGAACGACTGCAATAGAACAGTAAGCGGCGAACAATTCTGAGTTGAGCTAAGTTCTAAATAATTTTGGAAGTACATAAATATTTACACCACAATTATTAAGCTAACAAAAGATTAATTAATGTAAATTGTTATTTTATTTTTAGAACCCATTAATTTAATGAGACAAAAAAAATTTAAATCACGCAAAAATAAAAATGAAATCATTATGTGAATGTGAGTAAATGATAAAACAAATTCGAACTTCAGGCTAAACATTTAAAACTTGAAAATACACGAGAACACGATTATGAACATCATGAACATGAACTTACTGATCGGCTAACTCCTTTTATCTGCATGTAATTAACCCCAGAAAATTCAATTAGTATATAAATATATTTACGTTTATAAGAGCAAGAACCCAAGCAATGAGACTGTAATACTAGACATACGTATTCTTATATTTGCTGATAAATACACAAGTTTAATCGTGTAACATCACGAATAGCAAGAATTACCCAATAAAATCCCCAAGGCATTAAGTACACTCTCTCAAACAATCGCCATCTTATTTTAATCATTTGTACATGTATACATTATATACTCAATTTTACACAAAATGATTAAAACAAGATAATCAATTTTTACAGTGTACATAAGGGAGCAAGTAAGTAGAGATATAGATAATTAAGAAAATAATTTAGATTGAATTTATGCTAGAAATGATCTTACGGAGCACTCGTTTCTCGAAGACTGTACACATCCCGAATTATCATTTCGAATACAACACGCAGTTTGTCTCTCACGATCTCTAGTTTCCACAATTCTCCTATGAATAGCATCGTCCCTTCTCATGCACGGGGCATACTTGGCTCCTAAATGTATTAAATCCGCCTAGAACAATGCAAAGAAATTCAATAAATTAATTTCTTTACGTATAAACATTAATTTGAATTGCCAATCTCTTATACTAAATAAAGCTCGTATATGTGATGTTACTTACAGCTGAAGGCCCAACCCAAAGATTGGCTGGTTGAATAACTTCCATTTGTTGTAAGGAAAGTGATGTAACCATGACTAAAGACGATTTTCTATGGAGATCCAACCCGATAGGGGCCAGACCATAGACGATCATGGTTGAGATAAGGATAACGAAATGAACAAGTGTGACCCAATAAGTAAAATACGGGCGAAAATCTTCATACTCATCAATTAAAGCTAATTTCGACACTGTACTAGTTGGTTGACGAAGACCCTGACGATATTTGCTGTCGTTCAGAATTATCTAAAATTTTACTTAAAAGCTGCGCAGAGATCCGGTTCGACATATGATATCCACTGTTACCGGAGTAAGGACGATTAGCGACTCGCCAATGAAGTCCTCGCCTATTTAAACAAAATATACATAACACAGTTAGATAACAATTCAAACCCAGGCAGATAATTTAATTTTAGTAATGTATACAAACAGATGTTTACCCTGTTTGTGGCTTTTATTAGAAATTATGAATAATTATACCCGGGTGGTTGAAGATGATGCGTAGAATTTCTGTGATTATCATCGAGATCGTCAAAGAATAACTCTTGTGGCGAAATAGTGACACTTGGAGGAATCTCTGCTAAAGTATTTGGACTTATGGACCGACTTTTAGTTCTATCTCGGGACATCTGACTGTCTAAAGGAACACGACCAGGACTCGTTGAACCCGAACCTGGATTTGTATCCGATCCACAACCTGCCCCAGCTGCAACTCGCTGCCCAGTTTTTCCGAAACGAAGAGACTGGAAGAGTAGGGTAAAAAATAGAAACATTTTAAAACAGCTACAATTAATTCTAATTGAAAAAAACATTGTTTGCAGCATCACATATCGTCGTTGAAGAGGCAAACCAATTTATATGCGCTCCGCTGCAAATAGCGTTTAACATGGTTTGCAATTGAGGAAAATCGCGGATAACATGGTTTGCCTCTTCAATGACTGTATACATCTTAGCTTGCACTTTTCACATTTCATTACCCAAAACAGCCACCGGATCAAATTCCAATAGATGACTAAAACATGATCCTTCTTCCTCGTCCTGCGATTCCTTGCTCTAGAAGATGACATGGAAGCCGACCGAAGATCCATCGTTGGAATCCTGCCGTCCGGCTGATCATGCCCTCCACCCCCGCCAACTCCATGACCTGGTGGTGTTGGCTGATAAGGACTAGGCGGTGGCATAGAATCCACATTTCTCTCCGAATATCTTCTCGAAGCAAAGCGTTTCCGTCTCGATAACCATTCATCCTTTAAATCTTCTCCTCCTTCCAATCCGAAAAAAGTTTTGGTTTCTCCCCTTATATATTTTCTTACTATACTCCACTTGGTATTCTTCCTAGGATAGGCATGATTTTGATGATGATAATTATTGGAATTATTTGATTTCGACCCTCCACGACTCGTGCCAGGATTCTGTGAATTACTCCCTCCACCACCATAATTTCCCCCTAAACCCCCTCCACTATTAAGGTAACTTCTCCGAGGAGACGGAAGATTGTTCCCACCACCGGAATTACGCCTAGAAGATTCACCAGAATTGGGGAAATGAGCATTACTTGGGTCACCTCTGTCTTTGACTTTGTCTATACCTTCTCCCTCGCCCTTTTTACAACTATCAAAATCATAAAGGGGATTTTCAACTGTTTGCCTTTCCGGCCATATCTTAACTGTGCGCAACAGTATCACATTTTCTTTCTCCTTACTACTGTTTCTCTTATTATTTCCGTTCATTTTTAATTAGTTGGCATTAAGTAGACTGTATCACTAAATCCCTACCTAATAACTTAACCCTACTTTAATTACTGTCTAAATATACATTTATTTAATTGCAATCGAAAATTGAAATTGTTTGAACATGTAAACATGTTACACAAAGAGAGCAAGGGTCTGTTGAAGTTTGAAGTTAACATTATAAATTAAAGCATTGCCAAGAAGTGAACAAAAATAATAAAAAAACAGAAAATAAATAAAAAATAAAATAAGAAAATGACTGAATTAAGGGTTTGGCAGTTTCGATAGTGTACACAATTGGATTAAAATTACAATTAAATCAGTCTTAATAGAAATAGTTAATTTAATTTAATGACGTTTGGACTTTGGGCACTTGAGATTTTAAATCTGAGCGCGCCTACGAAGACAATACAAAACACTGTAGGCAAGTTCTAGTGAGCAGTTTCTCAAGGAAAATCATTTTCCACTGAAAACTTCTCTTCTCACGTATCATGAGTTATGAGAGCAGAGAATATAATTTGCTGAAATAATTTCAAAAATAATGACATCAACCATAAATTAAAATTTGAACGCACCAAGGATTGGCCGCATAGTCGTTCTGTCGAACGACACACGACGGAAGAAGATCCGGCACCCCACCCGCCAAAGTTGGGGCTGGTGGTGGCGAATTGCCCAACGGACTTGTGGCCCCAATGGATATTCGTCGTCCATCCACCGACCCCGAGCTCATAAGTGACCACTGCTCTGGAAGTTGCGAGGTCATCACAGCCTTGTCTGACATTTCCACCGGAGGCTTAGGCGGTACTTCGATGATCGGAGGCTTGTACTTCGGTTTCGCTCCTGGAACCCCAACTAGTCCTGACAACGGATCCCCACTACTTCCCAGTTCAACCAAGGTCTTGGTCAAATTCGACGACAAGGAGCCTGATTGTTGCTGCCCCTGCTGTTGGGCAGCCTGCTGCTGTTGTTGCTGTTGACTGCCCAGGTCTGGTCCGAATTTTATTCTGCAAAATAACATTTACATACGTATACATTATATGATATATGATGATTATGATTAGGTAACTATTTCACTTCCAAATTTGCTGTCATTCGTTTTTCTCATTACTTAAAGCGATCCAATCGTGGTTGACTAGTTCCGGGATTGAGAGTCGAACTTCCAAATCCTCCACCAGAAGCCTCTGGAACAGACGACATGGTCCCCGAAGAATTGATGGAACTATTACCCCCATTATTAGTATTATCAAGTCGAATGAGGGAAATTGACCGATCGATAAAGTGTTGGGGAGAATTCGACCTTTGCAAGGCTGTCGAGGGATTAGATCCTAGTTGAAGTGCGGATGTAGAGTAATGTCGAGGTTCATCGAGTCTGAGAAGGGATCCTTGACTAGTTGGACCACCACTGGTTGATCCAGGTCCTGAATTACCGCCACCTCCCCCCACATTCATTCCCACTCCGACCCCAACCCCAACTCCAACGCCAACATTACTGCTGCCGATGGAACCATAGTTCGCCCTTGAGGAAGCTGATGAGTGACTACTAACAGAAGACTGTGGATTACTTGACGAATTCAAGTGATAGGTTTGTGAGGCTGATGGAGATTCGTAGATTTTACTATCATTTCCATCGGAAGGATAGCCACGATTTGGATTTCCTCCAGAATGTCTTGCTGAATGTCGGGTTAATGTGGAAGTGTAGTAGATATCACTACGTGGATCCCCATACGGAGACTCATTCGTGTAGTAATTCGAGTATGGATTGTTTCCTCGACGATTGCTGTAGCAAGCTCTGTTTAGAGTAGCACAGGCTGGAACATCTCTGCAAAAAGAAACAAAGGAGGGAAACTTTAGCATGTGATTATAATTTCTTCCATCGATCTCTGTGCTCTTAATACGAATCATAGTCTCTAGAAGTATCTAATTCACCTGTACTGCAGGGGCGGGTGTGGAATTGTATTAAAATGTGACGGGGATGGATGGAGAGGAACGGGTGGTGGTGGTGGATGATAGAATTGATGACAACATGGTGGTGCATACTCGACCATATTTCGTCCACTGGATCCATAAGGTGGTGTCCGATTGTAGGAACGACTTGGTGGCAAATACGGTGGAGGGTCACCTGATTGTGAATTTTGGTGGTGACCCCGATTGGGGGAGTATTCTCGGTAGCGATTGTAACGAGCGCCATTATTAGAACGTTGCGTGTAAAATGTTCCATATTCTTCCTCGTCCGAAGCTTTCATTCTGCCCACTTCTCGATCTTGATCAACTCCTTTCCCCACTTCCCCTTCACCCTTGTCGCCCTAACCAGAGTCTTGTAATTCGTTTACCTAGCTTCACTCAAAATATTCTTTCATCTTGAAAATATTACGTACTCGAAGAATAATTGGAAACGGGTGCGTAAATTTTTCTCTTTATTATTGCTCTTCCACATTCAACCCATTTAGTACTTCAATGCTCGTTCCCTGTATACAGTAAGCACAATCTTGGATTTGACTTTGCAACTGACAAATTCTACTCCACATTCTCCCCATGCTTCCCCTGTAAATAAATCTTGACTTGGATTGTCTTGAGTAACTAAAATTAGCCTTGTTTTTGAGTATTGGTCAAATGAACTGCTGTCGTATCGTGGATCAGAGTAGAAGGCCAGGGGAAGAAAGTGGAAAGGAGAGGAAGAAGTCACTGTATGAACCTGAACAGATTGAATTTTGGAACAAAAGACTACAGCTATATTGATTGGATTGACAAGTGCGTAATTGTAAATAATATTTGGAGCGATTGAAATTGTACAAGTTGGTGTAATAAATAAAAAAAAGTTATTTATTTCAGATGGAATGGAAGGAGGTGAATGGTTGAGATGACGGAAGGAGGGTTGTAGAGTTTATTGTATTATAGAAGTGCCGTTCGTGAACGAACCCAACCCGAGTCCCCGTCAGCAACCGAATGAATTCTAGATTTCATGGAAAGTGTCCCGTAACCCGTACCCGTAGACCTGTACCACTTCCGTAGACTGTAGAGTAGAGTCACTTGTTCTGGACTATATACCTATACCATTCACTATACTATACAACTTTAAGCATGGCACCCTATAGCTTTTACACTGTACCATTTCTACTCCCAGCCCTATACTACATTGGATTACATACCCCAGCCTTAACTCTTGCTTTCGGTTTCCGTTTTTATAGACACTGACACATGGAGACTGGAGGAGAAGCGAGACGAAAAGAGGGGGAGGCTTCAACACTATACTGCTATACCTCCACTTCCACTCATGGATATATACCCCTTCTCCATCTCTTCCCTCCTCCTACCCGCATTTCGTACATATTGCATATTGAGGTTGCCTCTCGTATGTAGAGACTACAGCTGCTCCCACAACCCTCGTGCCCGCTCTATTTCCTCCGAAAATCCGAAAATCCCAATGCCGAATAGGCTGCAGGCTTCTCTATACACTGATGCATTGTACAAAGCAACTCGGTGTACTTCTATGTACATCCATATACCAAACCAACGTCCTAGTTCTGCTTCTGGTTCTGGTTCTAGTTCTGGCTCCAGTTTCCGTTCTACGACCATACTTACTACCCACCTATGTATTTATTTAATCGGTGTAGGTGTTTGCATACCACTATGCACACAATTCTTGCGCCTCTGCGATGCATTTTTTGATTTTTCTACATTTCCTACCAACTTACTTGTGTTAACGTCAGCGTCAACAGTCGTATATGTATAGTTATAGTAGTCATACTTATATCCTATAATTATATATATAATTATGTGTGCGTTTGCGAAATTCGCTTTTCTGGCTATGTGCTTTTGCAAGACGTAGACTTTTAGACAATGCACACAGAAGAGGAAGAACTGAATGCATGTGATTACGCTTAGAATTCTACCGTCAATCCGATTCCAAGAATTTCATTATTTCAATTCGTATTTACTGCCAACTGCTTTTTTATGCGCAAATTAAAATATCAAATTATTCAGATTCTTTCACAATGTTTTTTCAGGGAAGTTAATGCTTTGGGGGAAATCATAAAGTAAGATTGCATGTACGCCCACACTGAATATATGTAGGTAGGTAGGTAAGCATAATAATACCTATGCAAAATGTGCAGTGCAAGTGTTCTTATCTACCAGCATAATAAATGGAGGCCATATACATATAGTAGGATACATCTAGGTGCATTTTTTTCGACTTTGTTTTGTCTATGTATGCACCAGTTCCAAGAAATAACGAATGTCTTAGCATCAGTAAAAGATTGCTGTAAGATTACACCTTATGTATAGGTATTTCTATCCTACTCGTATAAGGTAATCCTTTTCCAAAGATGACAATGACTAGGGTATACTTTTCTCACAAACAATTTCAAATCTTCGACAGATTACATGGTAATGTGTGTTTGCATTTCTTGGAATTATTTGGTAGATGAAAGCATGGATTGTGATTGTGAGTAAGTGGATTGTGCAAATAAAAAGGGAATATTTCCAGGAATATTCCTAATCCTTACTGTACCCGGAATGTGATAAGGCAGGAAAAATGTAAGGTATATTTTGTCTGTGTGTATGCACCGTAAAACTTCAAATAAGAGCCACAGTTATCATTGTAAATATTGACGCATCTCCCCGGCTATCATTTAGAGGCCGGCTCTCTTTACCAACTATGCATGTATGGGCTAGAAATGAATGTTCATTATTTCGAAATAATGGAGTGGTTTCAATGAACTACGTCAGCTCTTATTACCAAGTATGAAAAGCAAATA
>JAAXYX010003468.1:0-14349 GCA_036851915.1 Ptenothrix huangshanensis | reverse complement strand
AGTTGCTCCACGAGCTGGGCATATAATCAATATTGCTTAAAATGTGATTTTAATTGCCCACCACTAATTTGCTTTAACATGCCGTTAAACTTTTGAAATTTTGAGACCATGTCTAATACCTATTTTTGGCCGCCGGATGCTCGATCTGCCTCAGTGTGCAGCGCTCACTCAACAGGGCTTCACAGGAATAGGGCAGTTGCAAGATTGCATGTAGTAGGGATAGAGTAGGGATAGTTCAGATCCTTCGTTACTGCAATAGGGCTGGAATAGGGCTAGCTCCAAACGGCACGCAACTCAACGTTTGTGCGTGCAGGCTAATATCGTATAGTTGTGCCGTAGGCGTGCAAGAGTGCCTTGTCTTCGCAATACTACGAAAGTGGGTATTGATAAATTCCATCCTCTACATTACTCTACAATCACAGCTAATAATACTCGCAGTGCACTGACGGCTCTTTATACGCTAAATATTGAGTCAAAGCGATAATGACGGAAAGTAATTGATAGAGCGTTGTAATAATATAACTCTAATTTGAACGACCGAGATCTAATTAGAGCTTGTCCCTAGTATTTAGAATTTAAGTTTGTTGCGTTTACTTGGTGTACTCCGTCAGCTCCTTGCTGATGATTTAATGAATCTGGTAATATCCGGTGAATCCGGTCTCATCGGCTTCATAGCCTAACAAAGCTCAAGTTTTACTTGCGTTTGAATTGTCTCAAACCAAAAGAAACTGCATTAAACAAAATTAAACCAAATTAAAGGACAATTTATGTTGCCGTTAATTCAATTCCGAGGTGGCATTTACGATTAGATACATTTTAAACGTGCTTTTACTAGCTAGACTAGTTAGACTAGATACTCTGGTGCTTTTGGGTTTTGGCATTTTTGGTGTTATTGTTTTCTGTTTTATAAAAGCACAAAGCACCAGCGGAAGTAGAAGTAGAATGGGCCCGCTGGAAACCACACCACAACTATTTAATTCATTGAGTATCAGTGTGAGCAACGGCGGGCTATTCAAACATGTTCACTTGCCGCAATATCTGTAATTTTGCAAAGGCAAAGATCATGCATCTCAATCTCGTGCTATAGTTCGTCGATGTTTTAAATTGTGATTTGAAAAGGTTGTTTCATAAAAAACGGACTAAAACTAGAACACCGAATTGTCGAAATCTGGCAGTTATAACGGAAAATGTCAAACCGTTTGCTGAAATTTTAGTTTTGCTGTTTGTGACTACAAACCAAATACTAGTATCGAAAGAACTGAATATTTTAAACCTATTCACTATTTTTAGTGGTATAATTTTTGAAAATGTCAAGCATGTGGAAATTAAGTTTAAATTGCATTCGAAAATTCGATGCTCTAATCAACATTTCGAAGGAATCGGATTTACTAGCCGTCAGCTCTTTTAATCTCAGGTAAGCAATTCTGAATTATATCCTAATCGCATTACAGACAGTCGACAGTACAGTCAACAAACATATTTGTGTTTATGCAAGACATTATAAATAAAGTAAACAGTATTCACATACCTATAAACTATCGGTCATTTTCAATTCAGCCACGTCAGTATAGCGTATGACAATTGTGAATTCATATAATGTATAATTGTAATAATATTTTACTGCTTATTATTTTTGCAGTTCAATGTTGGGTCAAAAGCGAGAAATGTCCCGAGTAAAACAAAGAAAAACTCATCCGTTTCATTGGTGGACTAAAAAGAAGAGAGAGGTTTGGATAATAAAAATTAATTAATTAAAGATAAAAGAACACAAATTGTGAGTGCATGTCATAATAGATTGTATGTTGAAATGAACGGGAATCTTAATTTTCCTGATTTGTTGCACAAGTTTGCGTGGTACTAATTGGGATCAAAGAAAATGGTACGTAACTAAAGGATTAAAATATTGATTTGATGGTTCCATTTTTCAGAGGAATGACCAAGAGATGACTGCTGATAACCAAGCATTTGTAAATCAAGCAATTTCAGATCAGTTCGGACCTCAGTATATTGCAAATACACCTGGAATGCCGTACGTGAGTCCATTAAAAGATATCGTGTATAATCGTGGTGAATGGACCAACAAATCTATTCGTACCGGTGTCATAGCGAGGAAAATCGGAGTTTACCCAATGTGGGATAGAGAGGGCAGGAAAATGTTTACAACTCTCTTACAGGTGATTTGGAAATACGCACTGCATTACAAGGTCATTTTAAATTTTATCCTTTAGGATAGTTGTATGATTCTTGTATTTGTTTGTTTCAAGGTGGCAGATAATCATGTAGTGAAATACATTTCCCCCGAGGAATGTCATAGAAATTATGGAAACCGATTTGGATCATTGGGCATGCTAATTGTTGGAGCGGAGAGTGCAGATCCACAGATTTTCACTAAAGAGTATGTGGGTCTTTTCAATCAAAGTGGGACTCTTCCTAAAGTCAAATTAAATCGTTTTACGATCACACCTGACGCTGCTTTGGCACCGGGAACGCCTTTGTATGCAACTCATTTTCAAGTCGGTCAGTATGTGGACGTTACTGGATTTACGTGAGTTTGGTTTCGTTTGTGATTTATTTATAAACTAACTATTTATTATTGTTATTCATTATTATCATTACTAAATAAAAATCTCATGTGTCATGTCATCGTTATGGACAGAGTTGACCACGGATTTCAAGGCGTTATGAAGCGTTGGGGTTTCAAAGGTCTAAGAGCAACCCATGGAGTGACAAAATCCCATCGACGTGGTGGCAATATCGGTGGCGGAGGAGAGAAGGGTCGTGTGTGGCCCGGAACTAAGATGCCTGGTCATATGGGAGGAATGCGAAGAACTCTAAATAGTGTCAAGGCACGCCATCATTTATGCTTTTTTATTTGAAAAGCTAAAATCCAGTCGAGTATTGAAGTATTATATTAATCTGTTGATTTGTTCCATATTGCAGGTTCTACGCATTAATACAAAATACAACGTTATTTACGTGCAAGGTCACAGTGTTCCTGGTGAAACGAATAAATTTGTTACTATTAGGGATACATTCTTACCACACAAGTAGGCTTTTTAAAAATCAATTAAAAATTTAAGTAATTTGAAGGAGCAGATATATTTATCAATGCTTTTTTGTATTGCTTTTATTAATTTTAGACGATTTGAAATTGCTCCACCGTTCCCCACCTATTACCCGGATGAAGCTCCAGAACCCATCCCAGACGATGTATTTGATCCAAAATTGCATAATTTTTCAGAACCCACGGTATTTTTTGAAGAGAAGAGTTAAATTACTTTAGTTATAGCTGCAATTAATTACTCTGTTACTTGTAATCGTTGGTGTTTGTAGTAACGACAGTGCATTCGAAATGATTATATACATTTTGTTTGCCAATCTATAGTAATGAAATAAAGATTCAGTTTCGTAATTTTCACTTTTGTTTATCCAGCAAATGCAACATTCTGCTAGCTTTATTTTACTTTCCTCTGTATTTTTAGCTTTGAAATTTATAAACAAAATTCATTGTTTACTGAATGATGTGTTTGTCGCATCCTGTATTTGATTTCGTTAAGATGTTAGTATTGAGCTCGTGGAATAATTACTAACAATTAACAGCATTTTTAATAATATTATCAACAGTACTTAACATTTGGGTCAACTTACTCAAGTAAATAAGTTTACTATGCTTTTGCTTCATATTAATTCACATTTCATTTTTCAAGTCATTCAAATTCGGATTCGGATTCGAATTATGGTACAATCCCAACTAACCTGTGATAGTCTCAAAAGTACAACAAGATTGCAGTTTGATTTGACTTTTCAGTTTTGGTTTTCAATGTTCACGTTTTCTATATAAGTTATTACATATATAATATTCTCTCTCGTTCAAAAATATCTATAGTTGTAGTTGTTTGTGTGTTCTGGTGATGACAGATTCCTTTTGACATATTTTTCTACTTTACTTCGTCACTTGATGCATAGCGTGAGCCATATATTCAACATTACTGGTGGTAAGTCCTACAATTGCAATTCGTCCATCCTTCGTCAAGTACACACTGAATTCCTTGGATAACCTCTCTACTTGTTGAGGATTCATTCCACTGTAGCAGAACATTCCAATCTGATCAGTAATGTGGGACCAGTCCCTCGTGGAGCCTTCCTTCTTCAAGTTTGCTTTTAGGGCTTCTCTCATTGTGATAATTCGGTCAGCCATTCCCTTAACCTCAACCAGCCTATCAAGTTCAATAGAATTAAAAATTAACAGAATTAAACTAATTTTATTACAATATTGACAGCAATGGTATTGTAATATTCCACATAGTAAAACAAATAGAAATAAGGCGCACCATTGAGCTCGAAGATCAGCGTTGTGTAAGATTTCCGCAGCAATCCTAGCTCCGTTAACGGGAGGATTGGAATACATGGGACGAATTAAGATCTTGATTTGAGACATGACAGCATCAGCCTCCTGTTTGGAATTGCCAAGTACTGTAAATGCACCAACTCGTTCACCGTACAGACCCATATTCTTGGCGAATGACTGAGCCAATACAACCTGATGACCATCCTTCAAGAATAATCGCAAAGCGGCTGCATCCTTGTTGAAATCACCTAATAGAAACAATTTCAACAAAATTTAGCAACAGAAAACGAAAATGATAATTACTACAAAAAATCTTAACATTTTTCGTATATGAAACTATCTCTGGCTCCACAAAAGGGAACAAGCAGGGAAGGCAAATTTACCCGAAGCAAATCCTTGATATGCCATATCAAAGAAAGGGAACAATTGTTTCTTCTTGATGAGTTGAGAAATCTCAGCCCATTGTTCAGGTTTGGGATCCACACCAGTTGGATTGTGAGCGCAAGCGTGTATAAGGATGATTGACTTTTCAGGGATCTTATTAATATCGTCCAGAGCTCCAGCAAAATCGAATCCGCATGTCTTGGGGTCGTAATATTTGTATGTCTTAACACTAAGACCAGAATCCTTAAATAATGGGATGTGATTTCCCCATGTGGGAGCCGGTAAGTAAATCTCCTTGTTTCCAGGGAACCATCTCTGTAAGTATGCACCTCCGATTCTCAATGCTCCAGTTCCACTGATGGCTTGTACAGTTGCATTCTGTTTTCATTTCATAAATATTCAATTAACACAACTGACTTTGAGTTTCAACGATATCTTTACCATTGTAGTTTAAAGTTTGATGCTTACCAAACCATTGGGTACGATAGTATTATTATCGCCGAAAGCCAAGTTGGCAGCTCCCTTGCAAAATTCTCCAAGACCAGAGATGGGTAAGTATTCTTTGTCCAGCTTGCGAGCTGCAATGCTTTCTTCTGCCTACAATTATCGGCAATGTTAAAATTTAAAAAAAAACAAAAAGAGCTGGTATTCGTTGTCTAAATTGATTTCGATACGTATACATACCTTCCTCACAGAGGGAAGGACATAAGGTTTGCCATTATTATCCCGATAAGCACCAGCACCTAAGTTGATCTTCTTGGGATTCGAGTCCTTCTTAAATGCTTCGGTAACTCCCAAGATTGGGTCAGGAGGTCCCATCTCCACACCAGTCCACCATGAGCTACAGAACCGAACATCATTTTAGACAATTATTCAAATTATTGTAATTAATTATTGTTTATTAGTATTTATTCACCATCATTGTAACTACAAAAGTCGTTAATTAATTGCAATTATCAAAACATATCTAATTTTATTTATTGTTTGAACAAACAAAAAACTTAAGTATCTATGTACTTTAAATTTTAAGTAGTTTGTGTATTTAAAACGGCATGAAATAAACTAATGACAAACATGCATAAAATTACAGTAGAATTATATTAATGTTCCCATGCCCATAGGTCCACCAACCTTGCACGTGTAAGCCCGGGGCTCAAATTACTAACTTGAGTCTTGTAAATGGAGGAGATTGCTCCGGAAATCCGTTGAGAATGCATTCTGAAATTATTTGCGGTCTTGACTCGTGATCACAAAAATCTGCAAAATCAAATCCGTCACAATTAGCTACAAATTAAACCTGCAACACATAAGCTTCTTATTAGTCCAATACTATGGACTACCTACAATCATTATTAAAACTCTAGCAATAACTACTACGAACATCCTATACAAACATCCTCACTGGCTGTTGTGTGTAATATTATGGCTTTTTCCTTGTAAGCTTTGTATTATTAATAGTCGTTAATCATTAGAGGAAAAGTCTGGAGAATATAATGCTAAATGGGACTGTAGGGAGTAGGGATTGGGAAACCATAATTAAGATTCAAATAATTGTGATTATATTTTAACTACTCTCACACCCGATTCGCTTCGTTTGGATCATAAACCTATGAGATATGATTGCAGGCAAATGCCAAGTACCTATTCTACATCATACGATATCCTCTCCACTTCACAACTATAAACTACCAACATAAATGATAAGCAGGAACTGATGGTAATAATAATTAAATAGAAATTGCGAGCCGACTATTGCGTACTCGATTATTGGATTTTACTATCATTAGTATCCATCCGAATTTTTCGGTACTCTATTATACCCGTACCACACATATTTTTCAAATATTTCCACTGTCCTTATTCCTAACACCATACAGCCTAAAAAGCACACAACTGAACTTCAAAATTATTTATAATTTTGCAACCGGTGACCACTCAAATGTCTAATGGAATTCCGAAAAATAAAGTCCAACAAATCCAACCTTATACTTAATATCATCTATATACCTAGTATGTATAACTAAGTGTCCTAGGAAGAGCTTATGGGCTTGGAATGGAATAACGTATTGTTAAGTATTCATTAAAGTATTTGAAACTAGTCAATTAAATAAGATGTGAATTATTCCACCACCAGATAAATACCATAACAGTAAATATGAAATATCTATCAGCTCTTTCCTCCTTTGGGGAGGGGGGGAAATAATTCGGATCAGAGGAAATGCTAAAGTGTAATTATATCCAGTCCAAATTGCTATTATAGAATTTAACCCAGTTTAAAAGTAGGGTTTCTTAGTAAATGAGCCAAAGGAGTCAGGTGATGGGTATGGCTATAATTATAGATGTTACTATATATCTATGGATGCAAGTACGTTAAGTAAAAGCACTTATTGAGATTGAGAGAGAAGTGGGAGCACACCTTAAGCAAGTTAACGTGATGAGCTACTGAACCACAGGAGGGAATGGGACAAGAGAGTTAAACTGACTTACTGATCGTATGATGGTCTCTGTGGTATCTTGTCTCGTTGCCGAAGCCGAAAGGGACTGGACTGAAACTGAAGGTGAAGATTTTTTGCAGATGAGGAGATGAGATGTTGTTGAATGAGAAATGGGATGGTTCTGGTTGGATGGCCCAAGTGGATCTGCAGAAGATGATGACGATGACGATGCCGAGCGTGTCTTTGGAGTTGGTAGAGTATCGTTCGATGTGGTTGTGGATCGGACCGGAGTGTGTGTAAAGAGTTGACGAGACCTACCGACTGACGAGTCGAGGGCAGTCAAGGACACTCGCTCTTCCAAACTGAGATTCAGGAGGTGGTGGCAATCCCGAAAGGCACATGTAAGTACACTCATGTAATATGTACTACGGTCTGTAAATCTGTAATATGGCAGATCCAGTCAGTAGCGCCCGCAGGATTTTTTTCGTGCAGGCCTGCAAAAAACTTGGTCTCATCCAGTGTACATTTTTTTTTCAAAAATGTGTCTTTTTTTTGTAAATTTTAAAAAAACTGCATCTTATCTGCTGTCAATTACTAAAAAAAATTGCGCGTTTTCTGTGTACATTTAAAAAAAATAGTTTTCGTGTAAATTTTAAAAAATGCGCCTTTTCGTCTACATCTAAAAAAAGTTGCATCGTTTTCGTGCAAATTTAAAAAAAAACCGTCGTTTTCATGCACATTCTAAAAAAATGAGTATTTTTCATTTAAATGTTGGCAAAGGGAGTGTATTTTTAAAACCCTTTGTAAACCTACGCCTAGTTACGCTACTGGATCCAGTGGCACACAACCTACAGTCACCGTCAACGTGCAATATTTCCAAAGCCTACTTTATTACGGGAACAAGAACAACTTGATCCTTTATACAAAAATTCCATACCGTCTATAATACATTTACCTTTACCCACAGCATCTGACTTTAAGCAAAAACTATCGACTCAAACTCAACTCAAACTTGTTCTTGTTCTTACTATGCATTCACAATTCACAATCCCATTACTTAACGTGCAGGAGCAATAGCTATTTCATTTTTGCAATTTGGCTTTGCACAAATCACGAGACTTGTCTTCCTCCCGTTCCAACCTTGTCCCAAAATGGCTATAAGCTAATCGCATAGCTGTAAGGGAGTACAATACTTTTCTTAATTTATATAAATTCAAAAAACACACAAATACAGCGATGTACTTTCTTGGATGGACTGGGCTATTGCGACTTGTGATTTTGGTGATGCCGGTACCGGTACCGGTAACGAAAAGGAAATGACCTGCACTACCTGTGTAATTACGTATTATTGTTGTGCTATTTTATTCATGCACTAATAAGTACAATAGGGCATATTTATTTACTTAAATATTCTAAGGATTATCATTATCAATAAGATGACGTAACTTTAGTAAGTTATGTGTACTTCTTACTGTTACATACTACATTTATAGATATGCCAATGTCAAAGTCATTGTCAAGATGTCATTGAGGGGATCGTCGTCATTGACATGTAATCGTCTCTATCACTAATAGTAGTTTGGCGCTTTAGGAGGTTTATTCAACCACTTGTCGTTAGTACATAAGTGGGTGGTGGTTATATAGCTGGTTAAAATGGTAGCATTATAAAACTGCAAAACAAATATGTTACACATATATAATTATAGATAGCGATAGTGATATACTGATAGTAGTGAAGTAGCCTAGAACTTTGCTGAGTTCGCTGCCCACAAATCCAGATATCAATATCTGTTTTGAGCTTTTGCTAAATTGTATCCTTCAGCTTGACTTTAACTGAATGCAGTCAGGTTAAATGTTACGTAAGAATTAATTATATGTTATCTCATGTTCGTCTGGTGAAATTGGGATGGTGTGTTTGTGTATATACAGTATGCAAGTATATATATATATATATATACATATATATGTATATGCAGTGGAGTCTGGGCTACCGGGCTTGGGGCATCCCAAGCTCAGAGCTGTAACAATTTGTATACGCTTAAGATTAGCAGTTAAACAGTACCGTAAATTCTCTAATTGCTCCCAGTCTCGAATAGCTTTAGGGGCAAAAAGTATTTTTGATTAACCAGTTTCTACTACATATTTCCCCATCTCCGAAATTTTCCCTATGCTTTTAATGTTTCCAAGTGCGTATGGTAGAAGACACAATGAACTATTTTTAGAAATGATACTTGATTTTTTTTAAATAATTCCCTCTTTGAAATCAAGGTAAATATCACATTAGGACACCCTGACACACTTAGGTGCACCTACCCTGCCTAGATATTTCATATGACAATCTTAAGATTTTCTTGCCCCAGTTCAACGAGTTCAGATTCATATTGTATGTATGTATGTAGGTACATAGGTACCTGGTCGACCTTCTACTTGTCGTCCACATCTTACTAGTATTGCTCCAGGAATAGTATTTACTAATTGTAAGTCGTTGTATGTTTAAAGGGTAAACTGAAATTTAAATGAAGATTAATCTTCACTACGATTGCACAATGAGTGAAATTTGCAATCGTAGGGGGAAATAATCTTCGTTTCTAGTTATAACTAGCCGGTGTGTACTATAAGTATGTATGTATTCTCTACTTATACATTCCTATTAATGTCCAAGCCAATGTCAAGTCACGAGCATGAAGATGATGCTTATGGTTATTGCTCCGGCTAATTCAACTGGTCTTGCCTTGCGATGATTTCCTTAATGTACCTAAGTAGTGTATCCCACTTTTGAACGAGTAATTACTGGAAAAATAATCATCCAAAAAGTTCATTTTCTTTAGTTTGAATGAACTTTCACTTTTTAGACTCGAGTTGAACTTCATGCACCATAATAGATAGGGGGAAAGTATGTAAGGAATTTGAAAGAAATGATGCTGTCGAATTGATAAATAACCGGGGACTCAGTGACTAATATTAATTTCAGACTAATAAGGTAATTCTGTTACACTTGTATGTTATTACTGTTATTTTGGGTTTTAAGATAATTATGCTTCATAATTATTAAGTTTTTTTGATTATTTTAAATAGTTGTTTAGCATGAAATGCAACGTAAGTAGGAAGAAAACACTTTGAGCTCTGAAATAAATTCAAGTGAGATCTTTCGGTTGATGCTACACATGGTTTTAGTAAAAAAGGTCTTGTCCAGTTTATCAGTTTTTCGGCCACTCGATAATTATAAGAAAGGCTGTGACCGGAGCAGGGGTGTCATGGGTTTTTATTTTTTATGCTTTTCGACAATGTTGATACTAATATGTAAGTAATTCTATGAAATGCAAGTAAGAAAGCAATACATAATTCCTATAATTAGTAGTTTAAGTACTGCTCAACTGCTTAATGTTGATGAGTGTCAACATCGCAATGATGCTACAAAAGTTTATTTATTCTGAAATCGCACATCTGCAGAAGGATAATTCGAATGCATGCCCAGCATTCGTAATAATAACAATTAAATATGAAATGCTAACAACATTATGAAATAATTAGATGATCGCAGTACTTCAAACACAAACTCAGGCTCATCAGTTCATATATCATACCATCAAAACACCAACCCTATGTACACCCATGTAAAGAAGAAGTAGGAATAATTAATAAATACAATTCAGTTTCTATGTTTTGTAATTATGTACGTACTTATAAATGTAACTATGTATTATGTATGTAATAAGTTGTACAACTGATTTAACAATGTTAAGATCAAAACGAAAGTTTGACTTGGTTTTGTTTTTTTTTTCGGTACTTTTCACGCTTTTCGTTTTCATCAATCACGGCCACGTCCATCCAATTACTCACAACTCAAATGGCAGAATCACATGACAAAAAAATTTGCTTTGCTCTGGTAGTGTAATGATGAGGTATGAATATACGAGTTATGTAATAATTGTTTATCAGTATTCATTAAGCCTCTACATATCACAAATCACAACTCGTCACGTTCGCCTCGTTTCTCTTCCTCCTCTGATTTCTGAGGACGAACTCGGGTTTGGAATTCACGAATTTCCTGGTCATATGATTCCCATTCCGGTACGATTCGTTTCGCTGCATCTAATTTAGGCTCCTTCGTTTGTGGGTTATTGCACTACGGATATTCACAAAAAACATCATGATCGTATTATACCAAACTATTTGACACACAAGTCAAAGATTCAAAAGCCAAAGAATAAGAATTGTAGGAGCTTAACCTTACCAAGTCAATAGTTTTTGCATCTTTCTTGGACTGCTCGTCGCACCAAGTCTCGCACCACAGCCATTCTTGCGGTAAACTTTTAATACCGACTTGATGAATCATATTATTAGGTAAATCCTGTAATGAATTTAATCAAAGAACTTGTTAATTAGCAATATATCTATAGAATGAAGAGAACTTAATAGATTTTCAGTCTCATTTTTACGATGACCACATAATTGCTCTCCCACCAACCTCTTTTACCTTCGTAGTATATATTATTTGCAATTAGAATTAATATCATCAGAATTTCTCTCCCCATGGAAATCAAAATGGGGTAAGACAAAAATTTGATAAGAAATAAAATGAGGTATGACCATGAATTCCTAAATTACCTCCAGCAATTTTTTAAAGTAGGTACCTCTTTTTGATTTTTAAACGACGATATGGTAAGCTTTAAAATAATAAAATGATCAATAGTATGATGAGACATCTTTACCACTGTGGTTCGCTGTTTGTTTTTTAGATTTTGAATAGCGATATTGGTACACGAGAGTATGAGGTTATAATGTATGCATAGTAATTATGAGGACAAGCCGAGAGAAGTAAAATTATATGTATTTAAAGAAAATATGTTACCCATGTGCTAATAATGCGTACCTACGAAATTAAAATCAACACACGGTAAAACTAACCTGATCTAAGTTAGAGAGAGAATTAGGATCTTGACTTAGAGCTTGATATTGACCACGCAGCCGATCACCAGCAGCTATTCGTCTAAAGCGAACTAAATCTACAACGTAACTGAAAGAACGAAAAAATTTAATGAACAACAATGAATATGTTAGTTTGTAAATCGTACGTACACTAAGAATGATTAAAATGTTTCAAATAGCATATTTGCTTACAGAGCAGAAATGTGATATCTGCGTTTCCCTAAATGCGACTTCCAGTACCCCTTTTTCCAAAAACGGAATCCCTCCATTTCAGTACGAGAGTCACAGAAAGGTGTGTACGCGTACGGATTTCCTGCCACATTAAATTCCATATGATTCAGGGATCCAATGCATGATTTAGTATTCAAAAAATAAACTAAACGAATGTTTTTAATGCTTAAAACCAAGATATTCTGCATTGTTGTTTCACCTTCTAGATCCAAATCGAACAATTCTTTCATATCTGCTCTAACAATTTGATCCGCGTCAACGAACACGAATTTTTTTAATGACAGAGGGAACAGAACATCAAGGAAGAGAATTTTATAACCCCATATAATTCTTTGTTTCTCGCGTTGAGGATTCAGCCACTAATAATTATAGCAACACAAATTGTGAGAAATCTCAGCAAACTTACTACATATTAGTTCCTTAGTAATATTTTCTGTAATTACACTTACCCTAGGCCAATGATAATGGACCAGCTCGTACTCAAAGCCATATTGCGTAGCCAATTCAGGAAGTATATCCTTAACAGTAGGACTTAGATAATTTTTCAAAAACCAAAATTTAACCTTCGATCTGAAAATAGAGAATAAAAAACATAAAATTCAGTAATTCTAATACAACCATTGTTATATGATTTTGAAATAAACAAAAAAGTATAAATCGTCAAATATTACTTGGTATTTTTTAGAACGCTCAACATCATAATTTTTAGGAGCCGTTCGTATAAATGTCCGGATGCTACAGAAAATATGTTAATTACATCTTCTTCTGCATCGGTTTTGCTTCCAAAACCGAACCAGCCTAAAAATCAAAGAAATTATGAATCTTCCCAAAAAGAAAGTTGTTACACAAAGGTAATTAATTACTAAAGCTTTATATAAATGCACCTTTTGATTCCTCTTCACTATCCAATAGTGAAGTCGTTTCCTTCCCTGCATTTCTCTTGACTTTGACTTTTACAACCACAGATTGGAATGACTGAACTGGAATGGGTTTATTTGCCCCTTCGATGGCGAATATTTCTTTTGATGGACCATCACGTAATCCTAACTTCCATACACCAGGCTCAGCCTTTAACTGGAAGTAACCCAAATTCGCCATTACAATTGTTTCAGATGGTCGAGAGCCTAGAATCAACATACCAGTGAGGAATTATAAGAATTACTGCCGGATTTAAGGACTTTAACGGAGTTATACTAATGAAATCATTGCTACTCAAAATGGGGGTATATACCTAACTGCAAACTAAGAGAGTTAAAAAGTACCCGTAGTTTCTGGTTCCAGTGTAAACTGAAGTCCTCTTGGAGGTGATCCCGTTTTAACTTCCAAACAATGGCCTTCGACCAATAAGTACTCCAGTTCATACTCACTCCACACCGAAGTTCCTGCCATTTCTCGGAGTCGAATGTTGTCTAAATCATGTACACCCTTTACAACCTCTACCAACCAATTGTCAGGTGTAATGATATTTTGAGTGAAAAGTGGATCCTTTGGTATGCCTTCGAAAGTAACCTTATCCACCTTTTTGTCACCGGCTACATAACGGAAATATGATTTTAGAGGTAGTTCGGAATGCTTGGCGGGTGGATTAAACACAACTTGGATCTTGACCCAAGGACCAATTGTATGATGAACGGCCGACAGAATTGAAGCCATTTTATGAGCATGTCTTGATGCTGGGTCAATGACAGCTGTCAGATCCAAATAGAATGGGTCACTAGCATCTTTTCTAGAGGAAACCTTGTGAGTACCCTCAAAGTCAGGAATGGAGAATCTTTTCGAGTTTCTTGTCTTCACAGCTGGATTACTTAATGCTGAGCAAATCCTCATTATACTGTCTGCGTCAGTTTCTCCATCGTCTGCCAAAACAATTCAAATATGTAACAGCTAAGTTTTGATATAAAATAATATTTACATCATAAAATTAAAATAATTTTAAAAATGATTAATATAAGTATGATTACAACTGCTAATCGAAAGCTTGAAAAAATAAATAAAATATTATTTTATTACTAAAATAATTGA